>JAHKKF010536967.1:0-21615 GCA_019740295.1 Labeo calbasu | reverse complement strand
CTCATTTTGGCAAGGTAAAAAGGGTGTTGTTTTACACTACCATTGAGAATTTTTAACCAAAGTATATTAGAGACTTTTCATTAAGACCCTAAAGAATCCGATGACCCATTTAAGTAACTATAATTTAATTACACATTTTTCTCACTGTAACAGATTACAGTTACATTTATTATGTAATTAAATTACATAACTCCATTACATGTACAGTAACTAGTTACTTCTCAACACTTGTTCTAAGTCATTTATTGTCCTTTATAACACTGTATCATCTCAGTTCGGTATGATTTATTTTGATTAACTGGCTAACGTGTCTATACCTTAAAGTATTTCTACCATATAAAAAAGATAATAAAAACTAAACACACACCTCCACGACTTCGTCATCCTCCTCCAGGAGATCCTCCAACACCTCTGTGGCCATCTGGAAAAAGAAAACAGCTCTGATATATGACATGTAACTTTTGGAAAGTGAACTGATTTTTAAATCCAAATAACTGCTCAACAAACAAGAGAATAAGTTATTTTTGCATAAAAAGATATTGCAGTGAGATATTATTTAGATGTCATTAAGCACACCGCCCTGCACGCATCTAGCATTTCCTATTACTTTTAATGATGATTTTTTTTTATTAAACTAGCATAAATTGTACATAACGGTGGCATTTGTTATGCTGCCTTTAAAATGAAATTTAAATAAATATATCTTTTTCGCATTACAGTAATTGTAACTTTGTGTCACAGTGGAAAAAAATGGTAATAGCCCTAAAAACAGGCTCTAAAGACTGCAATTACTTTATTTCTGGGTGAATCTTTTTGGGATTTACCAATAATATGAATCTGAATCAAGTCTATTTATGTTTGCCTTACGGTCAATAGCACTCTTTTTGCTGAACTTTAATTAAGTGTTGACTGCGCTCTGCTAGCTGGTTCTCAAGGGAGAGAAAAGTGCTTATAATTTAATGATTTTTTTACTCCTTTATCACCTCGGTTCTTATGTTAATTTGTTAAACACAGTCTTTATCTCTCCTTTGAGAGCTTGAGATCTTCATTCCCCTGATCGGTGTTATTGATCTATCCGCTGTCAGCCCCTGCCTATCAGCTTAACCCATTCACCCGGAGTGTTTTAATTAAGCGTCATCAATACATCAGATCAAGAGCAGATAGACAAGGTCAATTAAAGTCAAATATTAAGCCATAAAGACACTTCAGCTCAAAGGGAGCTTCAAAGAATCAAACACAGACGAGAGCTGTAATCAACATACAATACAACCCAAGCTAACACTTAACTCTGTACTGTACATTGATTTTCTGATTCACAACAGCAAGAGATTTTTCCTCCACAAAAACATTCAGACCTGCTACAGAGTGCGATTTTTCGACTGCCCAACTTTTAAAACGCGCTAAAGCTCCTTGTAAGTTTCTCCTGATCGATATACTGAGACAGGCTCTCTTGTTATTCCCTCAGGAGGGTCACGGCTTTGGCCACAGGCCACGGTGACCCCTAAAGCCTCTGTGAACTCAGATGTCAGCCACTCTCAGCATCTCGCTCTCCTCTCGTCCCGCCACACTCACGCCATCCATTTCAACCAGGGCCACAGAGTCAAGATCAAGCTCTGGTATATGTACGCGCTGAAAAGGAGGGGGAGAGCGAGAAGGAGAAAGTACAGCAGCAGGAGAAAAGTGAGGACGGATAGAGCACATCGCTCGATGGATACGTAATTTAAGGGACTGACCAACCAATTTACGATCCTGCAAGGCCATAAAATTCAGCCTGGACTTAATAATAGCACATTTAATGTGACACCTCTGACAATTCCAATCTAGCACAACCACACTCGCCCGCCTATCTGTATCTGCTTTTGTGTGTGCGTGCGCGAGCGACTGTGCATGGCAGAAAGACAGACTGCGTGCGGGAGAATTTATTCTCCTAGCCGGCCTGTATGAACGCAGAATACACACATACTCGCTTTCGCACCCGAATTTTATAGTCGCACCGTTTATCAAAGGCAACATGGCTGCCACTGGGAGCTAAAAACTTCACTTATATTTAGCCTTTTGGAATGAGGAGGAGCTGAGATAATTACTTTAGGGATTGATGCTCGTGTTCGCTCTCGTTCCTTAGCCGCATATCACTCCCCGATGCCGGCTCGAAGCGCTCAGCAACAGATAAAAGGGACGGATAAAGTCAAATGCTCGGCCCAGAGGAAAACTGCTATGGGGTACGTGGGATTCTCCATTTAAGAAGTTCAAATTGAATGCATAAATCTGCTTGAACGCTTCTTAGATACATACGCGATTACGGACGTCTGACAGCAGCTGGCGGACCAGGAGCTGGTAGCGTGCCCGAGCCCCTGTGGAGGTGTACAGCCCCTGGCAGTGTCGACGCTAACGCTAGTCTATCTGATGAAGACGCTCAAGAGAGATTTAAAAGCAAATGAACGTTTGAAGCAACTGTGGAAAAATAATACCTTCTGATTAGATCTAAATAATGTGGAAAGCTTTAAAGAACGAGTAGTTTTCGCATATAGTAAAAGTAAATGGTGACGTATTGGCAAAAATATGACTCTCGAGATATATTCCAAATAGGGATGTATCAGTTGATATCGATGATTATTACAACAAATTTCAAATTTTTATTTCTATCATGTTTAAGGGCAGATTTTTGCTCCTAAGTGAAAGTTGTAGAAACCAGACCATTATTTGTGGTTTTAAAATCGACCCTTTTCCAGTAATTTGTCCTTAACAAAATAAATATTTTAGTTGAAACATTTCTTCGTTTTTGCATGTTCTAATGAGTGCTATTATTTCAAATTATGAAACAGGTTTGTTGCCTGATAATATTAATAATAATCTAATTTTTATGTGGTGAAATTTATTTTTTTAAATTAATCATTGGTCTTCTGTAGTAGCATACATTTAGATCATGACACCCATAATTAAAATCACACCTATAGCACCTCAATACCATTGTAAAACTGTTACTGTATGGTTTCTAGTTGTTTGTATGAAAAATAGGAGGCTACATACATTTAGTATAAATGCACACACACTATAATCACAAAAAATACTGTGACCCCGGACCACAAAACGGCCATAAGGGTCAAATTTTTTAAATTGAGATTTATACATCACAAAGCTGAATAAAAAAAGTCTTCCATTGATGTATGGTTTGTGAGGATAGAAAAATATTTGGCCGAAATACAACTATTTGAAAATCTGGAATCTGAGTGGAATCTGAGGGTGCAAAAATTAAGTTGATATATTTATAGCAGGAAATTTACTAAACATCTTCATGGAACATGATCTTTACTTAATATCCTAATGATTTTTGGTCATTTTGACCCATACAATGTATTGTTGGCTATTGCTACAAATATACCTGTGCTATTTATGACTGGTATTGTGGTCCATGGTCACATATTTCATTACTCACTTTAATACATTTAATACATGTCTACATTAATAATACAATAAAAGTATATATGAATATCCCACATTTCTGCCATTATATCATGATACAGGAGAGGCTGCGCTAGACTTTAACATTGCACATCACAACAAGAAAATACGCTAGGGCTGGGTAAAATAATAATAATAATAATAATAAAATCTAAATAGATTCTAATCTATAGATTTTAATGAACCAATATCGATTCTTAAATCACAATCGATCTCTTGGTCTATGCTTTTTTCAGACAGTACATAGCATGTCTTCTTTCCAATAAATAGCAATAGGCTAGGCTTTGTGTTACTTACTATGAAACAAAGTCCCAGATTTCAAATTCTGTCGATTTCCTTGGGAAATTCAAGCAATAAATACCATTTTGCCGCTATTTAATGTGGCGTGATAGATCGTTGTAGTTTCTGTGTACTCGCCTGTGCGTAATTAAACGGATAGGAAAACATTTGTGATAGTTTCGTTTTTGTTCTGTATCCCGTGCTCTGCTGCCAGACTGAAGCGCACTTGCCACCAACTGGACAGGGGCGGGAATTACAGCTACAATTTACAATACATCACCCATCACTTTTCCGTCAATGATAAAAAAATTTCAGTAAATGAAGGAGAATTTTCGGTTAACGCAACCTCTATGATACAGTTAGTGTTAATATAGTAAATCCATGGTAAATACAGTAATAAATTTGTAGACTGAAAAGCCTTCTGACTGTACAGGTGCGCACAGTGTTTCTCCTGTTTGTCAGTGCTATTTCATTGGTTTTACACTGGTTTAGAGTCACTGATTAACTAAAAATAACATGAGTCTTTTGATTGGGAAAGATTCTGAGTGAATAAAGGAAGCATTTAAATGTGATTATTTGACTTATTTAGCCTTGTCCACAAATAAATCTGTTGTTTGGCTTCAAAAGACTGAAATTTAGCACACAAGTTGTATGGAAAACGGCATGATACATCCATAGTGCTTTTCATTTGTAAAGCTTGATAGCCTGTGGCCACCACACGCGTATAAAAAAAGAGCACTTTCTGCTCGTGATCTTGTAAAGAGAGTACGTCATAACGGAAAACCTTTTTTGTCCTTAAATCCATTCTTTCACAAAGAATTATCCTAAATTCTAATAAATACCTTTTTTGAAGTCCTCTTTTGTTGGGCTGAATATGAAAAGCTGTGAAAGGGAAACGCTGAATAACCCTATTGTATTTTGTGGGGCTGTAATTGTCAGGTCAAATAAAGGTGTTGTCTGAGCGAGCCTGGAATCACAGGAATGCAGCCATTAATATTAATATGTTCACACTCAGGAGGAGGCCTGTTCATTGAAAAGTGATTATTTTTTTCTTTCAACCCCTGCTTAAGGCTCCTCATAACTCCTATCATTTTTCCTTTCCTATTTGCCTGTCTCTCTTTGTATCTTTGTATCCTAAATAGCACATCCATTTGTGTTTAGCCTCACTAGACGTGTTATATATATAAAAACACACACACTCACTGCAGACATGCTGTATATACACATATACATGCTTAAGTCATCTACAGTATTTGGTATATTTACTTTAAAGGTATAAACTGGCTTGCGTTGCCTTTAAATTAAGACATACATGAAGAACTTATTCAAACATTACCAAAAGCTTAGTCATAAACCACAAATCTGTTAAATTAAACAAACTTTCACACTCAACATTCAGTGCGAAGCATCCCAGGATGCTCCATGAAGCTTTGCAATTCTAGAGAATATATTTAATAATCCATCACTCTCAAAGGAAAATGGTCTAACAAAATGAAAATATCCCAACTGTGCAAAAGATTCAATTGAAGGCACGACAATGTCTGTGAAGACGAATTTGGAGGCAATTATATTTTGAATCAAACTGTTCATGAGAAAAATGCCCTTCAAATTCATTCAGTGACCTTTCCTGTTTGCCAAAAAATTAGTTTTGAGTCTTGCTCTGTGCTGTTTGGTCAGCAAACTTCTCTAACTGAGATCCAGTGCTGACCTAATCTTATTCTGAGTCTGACCAACTTTAAGCATCCTAAGCATTTTTTTTGCCCGCAGACAAAGCAGATCTTTGACATTTTAGTCCAATTCCAATTTTTTTAACAGAAAAATCACAACAATCACCAATAAATGAATGAATTGTTAAAGGTCCACTGAGGTGTTTTGAAACATGCAGTGTTATTCTGTGTTGACGTAATTTCAACTGAAACTGGAAGACAGGGCACGACATATCAAGCAGTTCCGCCCCCTGTTTTAAATAGCCAATAGCTTTTCATTTATATCACAGCTTGAGGCAGAGATGTTGAGATCTCTAAAGCTGCTTTTGACAGCGTATGACAGCCACAATCTCATCCATATCATTACAAAATACGGCACTCTGCGCAAACTTTTAATGGGTCACAATGGAAAGTATATTTACACTGTCTAAATCGTTCCCTATCCCTTATATAGTGCACTACGTGCCATTTACCATACAGAAAAAACTAATTCTGCGAACAAGTGACAGATTTCAGCCACAGCTTCACTGTCTATTTAAATAAAAAACACAATTTGTTGAGTCATCTTAAAATAATTTGTTACCCTGCTACCTTAAAAATTTAAGTTCAGTCAACTAAAATAAGTTTATTCAACTTGAAATGTTAAGTTGTACTAAGTAACAACTTAGACATTTGTATTTGCTAAACTTAACAGATGGGTTAGTAACCCAGCTGCCTTAAAATTTTAAGTTGATTCAACTCAAATATCTAAGCTGTCACTTAGTATAATTTAACATTTCAAGTTGAATAAACTTTTTTTGAGTTGACTGAACTTAAAATTAAGGCAGCCAGGTTACAAATTATTTTAAGTTGACTCAACAAATTGTTTTTTATAGTGTAGGGGCGGAACGCTTCGGATTCTAGAGAGCATTTGATCGGACAGAAAGTTTGATGAGAAGCTGAAGCGCAGAGTGAAGTCATCAAAATCATTGATCCATATTGGCGGAAGTTAGAGACTGTACGTTTTGAATGCTTATATCTTATAAATGCGAATTTTGTCATTTTGTTTTGGAGCACAGTAGCTTATAAATAACCCTAAGGCTAATATATTCATACTAAAAGCCAAAAAACTTCAATTTTGATTTAATGGGGACTTATGAGTATTATGAGTTACTGTGAGTCCAAGTTTTAATTATAAAACTAATTTAATCCCGCTGTATTAAAACACACAGAAAAACACTGCATATTCAGACTACTTGCAAATAAATAATTTCTCTCAAAATTAAAATTCTGTTATTTACTCACCACAATATCATAGACAACCTTGGAAAATGAATGTTTTGAGATGGCAAATGAATATATTCTTTTCCACAGCTGTAAACCGAGCCTAAAACAACACACACACACACACACACCACATGTTGTGTTTCCATATTTAATGGAGACATTCCTTAGGCACAATGGTTTTTATACTGTACAAACTGTATTTTCTATCACCTTACACCAATCCTACCCCTAAACCTACCCTCAAAGAAACTTTGAGGATTTTCAAAAAACTTAATTCTGTATGATTTATAAGTCTGTTTCCTCACGGGGAGCTAAAAATGTCCCCACAAGGACATTTTGTCCCTATAACATAGGATTTACCAGGACACACAAATGTGCTTAGTTGCTGTAAAAGTCCATCAGATACATTATATTAAAAAACACAATTTGTTGAGTCAACTTAAAAAAAAAATTGTCACCCTGCTGCTCTAAAAGTTCAGTCAACTCAAATAAGTGTAGTCAACTTGAAATGTCAAGTTGTACTAAGTTGACTAAACAAAAAATTTGGTTTTTTAAACTTAAAAGCTGGACTTTCCCAGCTGCCATAAAATTTTAAGTTGAATGAACTCAAATATCTAAGTTGTCACTTTGTACTGTTTTAGTCTCTTCCAGTCTAAATGGCTGGTTTGCATTCAGACTGAACTGCCATGAGGACCAGACATCATGCCACTAATCAAAAGTTTAGAAAACTTCAGAACTCACTTAAAAGAATTATTTGAAAAGATTCAAACAAATGATCAAAACATCTATTCTAGGCTGTTCTAAATTCCAGGCATGCAACACTTTAAAGTCGGCACTCAGAAAAACAGACCTGAGAAAGCTTTAATTTACACAAAAATGAAGAGTGTTGAGATTAGACGGTGTGTAATTAAGAGTTTAATGATGTAACAGGCTGTTAAAGTGTTGAAAGTTGATGGTATTGATTCTCATATTTGAAGCCTTTACAATAACTGCGCTATTGATCTGATTGAGGTAAACAGCTCCTGCAGAGAAGCAATGATAATTAGTCTGTAAAATAAGAGAATTACAAATTCTCAGTAACTGATGCAAGACAATACGAGTGATGCTGTTATAAAGGACATGCACGAGTGACCAAAAGGTCAAATCGCAAGAAGATTTATGTCTGAAGGAGAGAATGAATGAAGACCAAGACGTAGAGACTATCATAAAATATAGATCTGCCACAAAAGGACACTATATTCTAAATTGCTCACTTAAGTTTAATTTGGTCGTCTCTTTAGCGGCACACCAGGCTCACCCTGGCAATGAAAAAGCCTATTGTCTGACTCTGTTAAACGCTGGCCCACACAGCCCCTCATTATGACATCATTAGCCAGAGAAGACCGCAGTTCTGCTAAATGACCTTTAGAACAATGCCGGCCCATCAGTCTGTTTCAGAGCCGCAGCGCCGGCCTGTCAGGAGAAACAGCGGCAGGCTACGGGCCGCATTGTGCTCGTCGTCTCGGAGAGTGTTTTAAACGAGCTCTGGATATGATGACACGCTCCGTGAGAAGGAGCGCTCTGACAGATCGCCTTGTGTGGAGAGCGCACGAGGGAGGAGCGATGCTTTTTCTTGTCTTCTAACAGAGGTGAAATTGCTTTTTACTACACGTTTAAGAAAGTTGAAGGTGAGATTGGGCATTTTCTCTCCGTCTTGCACATACACGATTGTTCTTGGTGTGTGTCGGTGCAGCGGCAGCCGCCACAGCGGCAGCGCTATTGATTTTCAAGAAGTGATTGCGAGCGGTGAAGGTCAGGGTACAGACGTTAAATCAGACGGGGCAAGAAAAGGAGCCGTAGAATCGCTCTACACACACAGGTGTAATCACACATAATCCTTATGGAACCAGAATCCTATTTCTGCATTCTACATATCTGACATTTTGCCTTTAGGGGACGATACTTAATTAAAGACGAACGGAGAAGAGAGGGTGGAGGTTGCGGATATAGATGTTTGTGAACCTGCAGATGCCACACAACTGATATGGTAAAAACAGCTCTACATTTAGAAGAAAAAGACCAACTCTGCTCTATTTTTCAAAAGTTCAACAACACAAACTCCACAAGAAGTTTATTCACTCGATGCAGTCCATCTCCCTGAAGTCACACTTTACAAGGTCCCAAACAAATCAATAAAAGGATTAGTATGTTAGACTGACCCCGTACTCTTTCGGTCTTGTTGACTTATCAATAATACAGGAAGGCCTTCTCTGTGATGAGACCCAAGCCTCGGGTCTCTGTCCGTTTTTGAGTGTCAGCTTGATTCCTACTAATGCTGGGTTACATTTAATTTTAAAAAGCGTTACAGAACATCACTTCAAGTGGGAACTGGAGATCTACAACCTTGATTTTGTAGACAAATATAGTTATAACAGACTCATTTAATAATTTCATTTGTTTAAAAGCCAAAATTGCCCATTTCACAGGAGAACCATAAAACAAAATAATGCTTTGGCGAATAATAATTGTGGCATAAAAAGTCAAGATCAGTAGATAAAATGCAGAACGACATGTTGCGAATTGTGAAAAAAAAAAAAAAACGTTTACTTTTCTTTTCTTTTCTTTTTTTGATGAATTAAAAATAAAGAACTTAAAAAAAGTTTTACCTTTACATTTTTGCTATTTTTTCCAGTATGGAAACCCTTTGTGCTTGAGAACCAAAATTTAAAAACAAAATCATTCTTTGGTAAATGATAATCGTAGCAAAAAAAAAAAAGAGTTAAAACTATGAGATAAAATACACACGTCATAAAAACAATCATAACAAAGCCAAAATTAAAAAAGTCCATGTTGAGAGAATGTGGAAAATAAATTGATAATTTTTGATACATTAAATATAAGGATTTTTTTTCCAGTATGGAAGCCCATTGCACAGGAGAACCATAAAACAAAATCGTGCTTTGGCGAATAGTATAAAAAGTCAAGATCAGTAGATAAAATGCAGAATGACATGTTGAGAAATTGTGGAAAATAAAGTTTACTTTTCTTTTCTTTTCTTTTTTTTTTGGATGAATTAAAAAAAAAAGAACTTAAAAAAAGTTTTACCTTTGCATTTTTGCTATTTTTTTCCAGTATGAAAGCCCATTGTGCTTGAGAACCAAAATTTAAAAACAAAATCATGCTTTGGTAAATAATAATTGTGGCATAAAAAGTCAAAATCATGACATAAAATGTGACATGTCAAATATAACATTAAAACAATTAAATGTGGAAAATAAAGTTTGCTCTTTTTTTAAATATAAAGAATAAGTTTTAAAGGATAAATTTTCAAGTTTTTTCCCATTATGGAAGCCTGTTGTGCATGAGAACAAAAACAAAACAAACTCATGTTTTGGTAAATAATAATTGTGGCATAAAAATCATAAAATACTTGCACAATTACATGTCAACTATAACATAAAAACAATTATAACAAAGCCAAAATTATGTCAAAAAGTCCATGTTGAGAATGTGGGAGATTTTTTTTTTTTGATAAATTAAAAATAAGGAACTTTAAAAAAAAATCTATTTTTAGGCTATTTTTTTGTTCCAGTATGGAAGTCCATTGCACATGAGAACCAAAAAACAAAATCATGCATTGTTAAATAATAAGTGTGGCCTAAAAAGTCAAAGTCAAAATCAATTATAACATAAAATTCTAACATAAAAACAGTCATAATAAAGCCAAAACCATGTCAAAAGTCCATGTTGAGAAAATGTGGAAAAATTGTTTTGCTTTTTTTTTGTCTGGCTTTTTAAATAAAAAAAAGGAACTTTATAAATGTCATAACTCTAGCATAAAAATAATTAGAACACAAAGCCAAAATTCTGGCAAACAGCCAAAGTTATAAGATAAAAGGTCAATTGTGTCATAAGGAGTCAACTATGATTTAACAGTCATAACTGTAGTTTTTTTTCCAACTTATGTCATTATTATTTGCTAAAATAATTTTGGTGTCAACAAAGGGCCTCCCGTATTCCAAGGCACCTCGAGTATGCAGAGAACTTTGCTGTTACAGTAAAAAGTAAAAAAAAAAAAAACATGCAATCTTCTGAGCATCAGAGTCTAAGATGTGTTATGTTGGAATGCAGCATAACAGAGGGGCTTCTCAACATGGATCTGCTTATAAAAGAACGATTGCCAGGTGCTGACGTAACTGCTCATACACTCCCAGCA
This sequence comes from Labeo calbasu, assembly GCA_019740295.1. Classification (NCBI taxonomy): domain Eukaryota; kingdom Metazoa; phylum Chordata; class Actinopteri; order Cypriniformes; family Cyprinidae; genus Labeo; species Labeo calbasu. The sequence continues at coordinate 10,710 of JAHKKF010536967.1, read as the reverse complement.
TAGAAGTTATTCTGACCACTTGTTAACCACATGCACACACACATCAAAAGCCATGGACAGGTTGTCAGGCAGCAGATGTGGCAGCAGGTTATTGAAGCCAGACATTATTAAACTCTCATTAGTGCTGAGAATGCTCTCATTCATTCCCTCCCTCACACACTTTCTTTCTCCCGTTCTATGAGGTCAGCAGGTGTCTCGGGCTCTGTAGGGCCTGTCTGAACGTAATTAAGATCTGCTCGTTAAGATGTTGCTCAGACCGGTAACGCTGTTGGCATGGCGACCGCCCGCTGAGGAGCTGTGCTGATCGAAAACCTCTTAGTGATATCATCTCAGCATGATGTCGCTGACTGAAGATAAGTGAGTGATGTCATCACTGTGCTCCCCAACAGAGTTCCCACAGCTGATGAGTTAAACGTCTGCGTGTGTCGCTCCATTCGCGAATCTGAGGTGAGGGGGCTTGAAGGACAAGAGCGCTAAATGACACTACATGTTTGGCAGCCTGATGCACCTTCGCTTCAGTGTGAGCTCAAAGATTTATATATATCGTAAGTTTGAGACTACTGGTGCCAATTCTTCTATTTTGGTTGATTTTTCTAATAAAATACATTTTTCATTAATAGGACAATTTAAGTTAAAATATGAACCAAAACATTTCAAATGGTCAGAGGTCAGAGATCAGAATCTAGAAATAATTACTCAAAACAGAATATGAATAATATAAATCACAAAAAATATATAAATGCAAACTTAAAAAGTATAAACTCCAAATATATAAATACAAGTAAAATCAAAATTTTATTATTATTTTTTAAAAATGTTATACTCATACTGTACATACACATTACCGTTTAAAATTACTATTTTCTATGGAAGGTTGTTTCTGCCACTTTATTAAAAATCTCACAACTTTTTAATCTCACAATTCTGACTTTTTTCCCCTCGCAATTGCAAGTTTACATCTTGCGATTCTGACTTTTTTTCTTAGAATTGCGTGATATAAACTCTCAATTGCGAGTTATAAAATCAGAATTACAAAACATAAAATTATGAGAAATAAAGCTAGAACTGCGAAATATAAACGTACAATTCTAACTTTTATTCTCAGAATTGCAACTTTCTTTCTCAGAATTGCAAGTTTCTCAGAATTCTGATATTGTATAATTAATAACTAAATGAATTAATTAAGTAATAACTTAATAACTAATAAATTAAATAAGGTCACAATTGCAAGTTAAGTCAGAATTGTGAGAAACTTGCAATTCTGAGAAATAAAGTCGCAATTCTGAGAAATAAAGCCAAAATTATTTTATTCTCAGAATTGCAAGTTTATATTTTGAAATTGTGACTTTCCTCCTCACAACTGCGAGTTAAGTCAGAATTGTGAGAAATGTGCAATTCTGAGAAATAAACTCAAAATAAACTCACAATTCTGACCTTTTTTACTCAGAATTGTTTATATTTTTCAATTGTGACTTCTTCTCAGTTATAAAGTCAGAATTATGAGACAAACTCATAATTCCGAGAAATAAACTCAGAATTCTGAGAAATAAAGTCAGAATTGCGAGATATAAACTCACAATTCCGACTTTTTTCTCAGAATTGCGAGTTTATATTTCGCAATTGTGACTTTTTTCTCGCAATTGCGTGACATAAACTCGATAAATTGCGAGTTAGAAAGTCAGAATTGTGAAACAAACTCAATTCTGAGAAATAAACTCAGAATTCTGAGAAATTTAGTTGCAATTCTGAGAAATAAAGTCAGAATTGTGAGATATAAACTCGCAATTCTGAGAAACAGTTTTTTTCCCCCTCAAAATTGGACTTTATAATTCGCAATTGCGAGTTTATATCTCACAATTCTGAGAAAAAAGTCAGAATTGTATTAAATAAAGTCAGAATTCGCATTTGCAAGAAAAATTTCAGAACTGCGAGTTGGCAATTTTCGTGCAAATCATTCATGCACTGATAAAAATTATTATGTGGTGAAGTAAATACTACGGAAAAACAAATGTAATTTCTACATTAAATAATAATAGTATAAAAAAACGTAAATTTTATATCAGTACTCAATTCGAGCTTGTAGAAATTAAAGTTTCAACTTATAAGAAGATTTTTCTTGAAATTGTTTTTTACATGTACTTATTCTTTATTAATATTAATCTGACATAACTTAGTTAAGTAGTTTTGACTTAATTCCATACTTACATTTACTTAAAAAATAGGTGTGCAAAAACTTGCAAAAGAAAAACAAGTACATTTTACTTTTTTCAGTGTGGGAAATGGATTCTTTGATGAATAGAAAGTTCAAAACAGCATTTATTTGAAAGAGGAATCTTTTGTAACAATGCAGCTTTTTTAAGTGGTTAAAGGTTCATAAAACACCAAACTACATTTCTGAGATTTTAGCAGAGGTGTTTATGTTGCACATCATAGAAGACAATATTAGCATCCATTAATTTTAATTGTTGGAAAAAACTTTTTTAAGTTAATTTTTAAAAAATCGTTCTGACCTCAAACTGTTTAATTGGTAGCGTATTTTTATCTCTAAAAGTAAATGAGAGGAAAACAGAATAAATTGATTTCCAGCTTGTTTTGATTATTACAAAATGAAGTTGACACTTCAGTCTATTCAGGCAAAGGGCTTGAAAATCATCCAGACTTATGATGGAGCAAAACATACATTTATTTTTTTTCTGAAAGGTTGAAAAATATCTCCAATCCATTCCAAAGCTTTACGTAGTTTCGAATCTTTTTCTGCCTATTTAGCTAAATAAATGAGACTTGTATTAGTCTCTCGTAGCGTAACTATACATATGCATTCTGAAGCAGATGAGGTATTTAACCTTCAGCTGAAAGTGTTTTACAACTTCATTTTGAGCAAGTGTCTAGAGTGCCTGATATCAGACTGATCACATTAACCTCAAGACTGCAGGAGAGATTACCATTTGGGAGACCGATTATAATAAACAGGGAAAGCCCAGGAAATGTAACAATTTCCAGATGAGAGGGAGAGTGAGCAACAAACAGAATACAATATTCTATGACAGAGTTCTGCATCCCTCAGGATCTGATTAGATTTGCTGAGGCGCCGGGCTAAGTTTCTGATTTGTAAGCGTGAGCGGCCAGTATTCCTAAGAGTTGTCTGCGGGAGCGGACAGTCTGAGAGTCGTTTTTAATAATGCATACAGTTCTTGGGTCCCTGCAGTGTCTGACAGATTCCTGCAAATCAATCCTTTTGAACTGTTTGTTTCAGAAAATCGCATCAAAAATCTGATTCAACGGTACAAGTCGTGTTAGAATGTTAACATGAGTCTTTTCTCTTTTCATAAGAGCACCAGCATTGAGGGTCAGCGATGAAAGAAAATAATTAAGTTGAAGGCAGGAGAATACAAACTGAAAACTCAAAATCAGTCCTGGACGGATCTGCAGCATCTGATGTAAACTCAGCCAATCACGCACATTTGTGCCGATTCGAGCGGAGAGAACATCGCGATACATATAATAATCCTTTAGAGAAGAGTGTTGAATGGCACTAATGTTGCTACTTTGATCCTCTATAAACACGCTGACAGACAATTAACCTCCTCTCAACGCTTTCATCAGTCAACACTGAGCAATGGCATATTCTTCCCTGTTGGCAACGCTGAGCGCACATCTGCTCGGATGTCAGGTGGCGATGACTCCTTGATAATCTCATCTTTAGGAAAGATTACGGGTTCTTCCTGAGATTTTCTGCCTCTAATTACAGAATTTTCCAAACTGAATGAGCTGGCTCTGTTTCCCTGGTGATTAAGACTTCAGTGGTGGCGTGTGATTTTTACTGCGCATAATTTGAGGCGAGGGCTGAATTCAATCCTAATCGACAATGCAAACCACTATAAGATGCAATAATCACAAGGGATAGATTGCTAATGTTTTGTCAGAGCTGCGCTCAAGTCCCATCTGCTGCTCTACAAAAAAAAAAAAAAGACATTCGACATGAAATAAAGTCCCTTTTCTATTTATCCTACGTCTGCTGAGATGCTAGTCATCAGAGGTTTTTAATGTTGTCTGGCTTTGGGACAAAAGAGAGCGAATTTATACTTGTGTAAAACAATTTATATGATCTTTTTCACAATTGAATTTGTCAAATAAATCAGCATGGGTGAAATAAATTGTAACAGTAATGTATTATTACAAAAGATTCGGTTTCAAATCAAAAGTATTACAAAATATTTCTATTTAAAACAAACCATTTCTTTCATACTTTCTTTTCTTCAAATAATCCTGAAACAAACCTATTATAGTTTCCACAAAAGCAATACCGCAGTTTTCAACAACAACAATATGTGTTTCTTGAGAACCAAAACAGCATATTAAAATGATTTCTAAAGAATCGTGCGACTGAAAAATTGAAAACTGGAGTAATGGCTGCTGAAAATTCAGCTTAGCCATTAAAGAATCAAAGAAACATTTTAAAATATATTTAAAAAGCAAAGTTATTTGGAATTCCAATAATATTTCACAACATTACAGTTTTTAGGGTATTTTTGATTAAATAAATGCAGCATTAAATAAAAAAAAAAAACAAATCCCAAACATTTGAACAGTAGTGTACGATAACGTTTTAGTGCCACGTTAACAAATGTAAAAAAAAAAAAAATCTGATTACAAGATTAAAATCGTAATATTTTGAGAAAAAAAAAGAAATTACTACAATAAAGTTATGAGAATATTATGAGAATAAAGTCGAAGCAATATGAGAATAAAGTCAAAATATTTTGAGAATAAAGTCTAAATTACAAGAATAACGTTGTAACATTTTGAGAAAAAGGTCAAAATTACTGCAATAAAATCATACTATTTTGAGAAAAAGTAAAAATTACTAAAAGTCGGAATATTTTGAAAAAAATTAAAATTACTAGAATAAAGTAGAAACAATTTGAGAATAAAGTTAAAATTACAGGAATAAAGTCAAAACATTTTGAAAATAGTCAAAATTCCGAGAATAAAATCTAAATATTTTGAGAAAAAAGTAAAAATTACAAGAATAAAGTCGTAGCAATATGAGAATAAAGTGTAAATATTGAGAATAAAGTCAAAATAATGAGAATAGACAAATTTCAAAAAGTCGAAATTTTGAGAATAAAGTTGTAGCAATACGAGAATAAAGTCTAAACATTGAGAATAAAGTCGAAATTATGAGAAAATATGAAATTATGAGTACAACCTATATTGGCCAGGATTGGAAGTATCAGCTTTCAAATTCTGTCTATTTTATAGCAAAATACAGACAATATGTTTTGAAATAATGTGTTTTTCATGCTCGTTGACGTGGCGTGACAGATCGCTTTATTCGACACAGTTTAAGTGGCATGTAAATCAATCATCTTTTCAATTACAATGAGACATTGGTTTAATTAAATTGAAACTTTTCTTTGGGTAAATTTTGTAATTTGGACTTTCTCAAAATATTTCATTTTAATTCTCATCATTTTGACTTTTTCAAAATATTTCGACTGTTCTTGTATTGCTACGACTTTCTTCTCATAATTTTGACTTTATTTTCAAACTATTTAGACTTTATTCTTGTAATTTTGACCTTTTTGTCAAAATATTATGACCCTCGTAATCTTATTAGTTATAGTTAGTTATTATATATAAATAAATTGTTTAAACTATGTATTATTTATAAACAAACAAACACACATATATACATACATACATGTATATATATATATATATATATATATATATATAAAATCAAAGCATACATAAACTATTCACGATTCCAGTCAATGTTTTAGTCCGTGTATCTCAATGTTGTCACTTGTTTATTTTCATTCCCTCTTCTCTCTGCTGGTTTATGAGTCACAGCTATGCTTCATGTAATAAATTGTGGCATAAACAATAATAATGTGTTATCATGCAGCACACATTCTCTGGTAGTTTAAATGCTTGTAAGTGTGTGAACATGTTTCCAGGCTGCCAGTAAAAGCAGGCAAGCTTTTAGAGAGGACTGATAAGCTGAAGAGGGGAATACCGTTCCTTCATTTTTATGATTTAATACTTTTCTATAAGCCATCCAGCAAACCCTGTAACGGCGTATGAACCCTCTAGCTATAGCAGCACACATGATTGAAAACTCCACTATAAGCTTATGTTTGCAAGCATGTGCAGTATAAACCAGAGCTCAACAATAAGGATGGCCCAATGCCTCAGGCCAGTATGAAAAGTGTTTCGGCTCAGGCCAGTTAACAGAACTGCCACTTGGCCTATTGGGATTAAATCCAAGAGCTTTCTGACCCTGCATAGACAGCAATGCAACTGACACGTTCAAGGCTCAGAAAGGTAGCAAGGACATCGTTAAAATAGTCCACGTGACGTCAGCGGTTCAACCGTAATGTTATAAAGCTACAAAAATACTTTTTGTGCGCAAGGAAAATGTGCGCTTACTAAAATGATGTTGTTGAAACGATAATGTTGAACCTGATGTCACATGGATGTCACAGTTGGTAATTAACCATGCCAAACATGTTTGTATCACAAGTGCACAAGTTCTTTTCAGAAAACAAAAAGACAACTGCATAGACATTTGTATTCTACGCATAGGATGACAGCAGCTAGGAAATGTAAGAACCACTTTTGGCCATTTGTGAAGTCAGAATCAGACTTTGAGAAGAGATAATAAGGCAGAAAGAAATCAGAACGGGTCAAGACCAGCAATCTCCAGATACGAGACTGAACATCCCAACCATTCAACCATGAAGCCAGTCTTTTTAAAATGTTAGCCATTTTAATGACTAGAATAATGCCTTGCCTTCAACTTACACAGACAGATAATTTTAGATGTCAGACAGCCAATCAAGTCTTAACCCTAATTCAATGTTATATAAAAAAGACTTAAAAAGAAAGACCTAAATGTCCAAAGGAGCAAAGATACAAAGGAGGATAAGATTGTCTTTTACAAAGAGGATATTAGGAAGGAAGACTTTTGTTGCGGCTGAAGCTATAAAAGCTGTCTCCACAGTGACACGCTGAGATGATCTGTCATTTCCTTTAGACGGACATTTGTATACACGACTGGCTGACGCTCTCAAATATACATCTGTATTCTACAACCACGCCACAGTTCAAATCAGAAATTCCAACTACCGCCAAGTCCTAACGTTACCTTGATTTTTCAGTAAACAAACTGACACCTTTTGAGTGCAAACTTGAGGACTGTAACTTATGATATCGTTCCATATTTTCATTAATATTAAGACCAATAGAATAAATCAGGATGGTATCAAGATCTAAAGACAAATCAGAAAGTGCATCAGTCCCTTGACAGGCCTGCTTGCGTATCTGTGGAACGACCCTATGAGGAAACACATTCACCACAACAGTATTACTAAGAAAAGATTGCACTTGTTATTCAGCAAAATTTGCCTCCTTTCACCTCTCTCTCCTGTTGGTTTTCCACGAACCAATCTAATCTAGGCAAATATATTAAACAAATGTCATGCCAAAATAGCCGGATTGGATCTAGGCAGATTTGAAAAAGAAAAAAAAAAAGAGGGAGAGAGAGAAAGAGAGAGAGAAGACACTGTATTACAAATTAAAATATTCTCTAGAGACACGTCTATCCGTGCTTCAGTCAAATTGACATAATATGAATTCAGAACAAATTTAATCAGCTTTTGTCTTCATCGCTAGAACAAACAAACTAAAAGTGAAATGTAGAGATGGAAACACAGGAAAACAAATAATTATGTGTTAAGTTGATTAAGGTTTGTCCTAATTCAGTTTGATTAACTGGAACACTGACGTCAGTCGTGGTGACAAACAGCAACGGATGATTTTTAAACATTTTCATTTATTTATTTTTACAGGGTATTTCAAACAGGGTATTAATAATGTAATAAATAAGCACAGTAGGAAAAGACTGTGGACGCCAACATTTTTTCTAGACCAGTAACACCAGTAAAAAAAAACAGGTGAAAAATAAGATAAAATGAAATAAAATAACGTATTTTCGTAGCTTCATAACATAACGGTTAAACCACTGATGTCATATGGGCTATTTTATCGATGTCCTTACTACCTTTATGGGCCTTAAACGTGTCAGTTGCGTTGCTGTCTATGCAGTGTCAGAAATCTCTTGGATTTCATCCGGGTTTGAAACGACATGAGGGAGGGTAATTAATGACAACATTTTTGGGTGGACTATCCCTTTAATGTATTTAACACATAAATCTAACAGAACTTTTCTGATATGAAAGTGACCATTTATAAAATCTGGTTAACTGTATATATGCTGGGCAATTTTCTTGACTTGATTTTTACACAGTCTACAGTCATTTAAATATTGTGGAGAAAGGTGTTGTGTTACTGAAGAATGCTCGCTAATTACTAGCTTTATATCTGGAGGCTGACATTTAGATATGTAAATACCACTGATGTCATTATTCACTCTTGAAGTGATGGATGGACAAGTATCGGCCCATTTGTGGCTTTGGTTCTCTTGGGAGCAGACAGAAATAACGAAGTCAGACCCCTGCATGCACATGCAGCATCTGTCCCGAAGGCACAGGTCAGCCTAGCACTTAGTCTTTAACTAGGCCTATTATTTAAGGTTAATTAATGTTGTGTAAAACAGGAGAAAAAAAATTGGTGTGTGCAAGCAAATGTGTTTAGTTGAGCTTTCGTATTTTGGTCAGCAAGATAAATTATGACCTATATAGTCTGAAAGATTCTGGGGCAAATTCGCCCAACACTTGCACCGAATTATGTGGTAATCCAGCATATTTCTTACCTCACTTACTGCCCTCAGAAGTCTATTGCTAAATGATGAGATCATTTCAGATTCAAGAGCACATACAGAACAAATCAGATAGTATTACTTTGATCAAATTAATTCAAAAAGTGCTCACAGATTTTAATCCAATAATTAGATATAATCCACCCAAAAAGGAAAATGTTGTCATTATTTATTCACCCTCATGCTGTTTCAAACCTGTTTGACTTTTCTTTGGAACACACAAGAAAATATTGAAACTTTGGTAACACTTTATTTTACGGTTTCTTAACTAGTTGCTTATTAGCATGCATATTACTAGAATATTAGCTATTTATTAGTACTAATTAAGCACATATTAATGCCATATTCTACATGGCCTTATTCTACATCTCTAATCCTACCCAATACCTAAACTTAAAAAGAAAACAGAGAGAAAAGAAAACAAAAGAATAGAGCAAACTAGTGTTAGAGACCTTTTTTGTTGGTAATTGTATAATAAATACAAAGAAAAACAAATAGGATACAAAAAGAATAGAGACGCTTCACAGCTATTGGTTTATTTTCAGTTGGGTGCAACAAAGGTAATGAAAAGAACCAGTTTTTCTGTTTATGAATTTGACTATATTGGTCACAATAGTTATTAGGGCTGGGTAAAACATACATAGATTACTCGATTTTAATCAATTCTTATTTTTACAAAACAATATTGATTCTTAAATCCCAAGAATCAATTTAGTTTTGCCTGTTTTCAGTTAATAACAGAACATTGTAGCGCACCTCACATCCAATAAATCACAATAAATTACGTGCTTTGTTACTTTTGATATGACACAAAGGCTTAGATTTCAAACAATGAATATTGTTTTGGCGCCGTTTAATGTGGCGTGACAAATCGCTGTAGCACCTCGGTTCAAGAGAAGTGGCAGCACAAAGCGCACATGAACATGATCGTTTCCTCAGCTTTGACCAGTTTCAGCATGAAATAAACATGAATGAACATTCGAAGGTATGTTAAAAGAAAGAGTTCTTTAACCTTCAGTATTATAGTAATGTAGTACTCATGCACTCTCTCATGTACATTTTACAGAATAACTTCAGAGATTTTTTTTTCCTTTAGAAAATCTGCCATGTACTCTACCTGACACATATCCAAAATAACTGATATTGAATCAAATTGAATCGCAAGCTTGTGAACCAGAACTGAATACAATCGTGAACTTTATGTCAAAACCCAGCCCTACTGCGCATTTTGAAGTTTTACATGATAAGTGAGTGATGGAAATGCCAAATTTCAAAAAAAAAAAAAAAACTTACGCTTGCTTGAGGTGGTTTTTGACTTGTGCGAAAAAGGGTTAATGCGAATAAAGGGAGATGGAAACTCATCTGCCGAATAAATTTCTCCATGCGCATCAAAAAAGTCATGTGACTTTGCACAATGGGATAGCATAACCTGACTAATCAGAGGACTGATCTTGTTTCGCAGCATCTGAAATGTTATGGTCATTCTGAAATGCCCGAGCAAAGTCTGTGGTCAAAGCATTTCTGTATAATTGCCTCCCAAAACTGTCTTTTCCAAAACAGCAGGCATCCACTTCTGAAAGCAATGACCACATTTATTGCATTTCATCTGCTTGCTCTGAGATGCAAGTAATTTATTATAAATTTAAAAAATATTATATTTAGTGGCTTCTTCTACCTTTCTTAGTGATATTTAGTGCCAGTTTATCAAGAAGTTATAATTTTGTTCTATTTGAAACTATCTCGTTGGATGGAAGCAGTGATTATTTGCAAATGTTTTATGCAATATTCTAATTTTGCACTAGGGCTGGGCGATAAATCGATAACGATAATTATCACACAATATGAATTTCCTCGATAAATGATAACCAGAGTTTGTTTATCAGGTAACACAAACCTGTTTCTTGATTTGAAACAATATTACTCAT
>JAHKKF010536966.1:28877-39756 GCA_019740295.1 Labeo calbasu | reverse complement strand
TTCAAAGCAAAATTGTTCAGTCTCCTAGCAAGACTGAATGAATCAGTGTTTTGAACAAATTGGTTTGCTTTGTTCCTGAATTATCACCTGATCAAATTTGGGTTCCTTGTTAGTACTGACTTTGGCTTGTTAGTCAGGGTCTAAAAGACACCTAATATTCAGTAATACACCTAATACTCCGCTGATTTGAGGATACTGACACTATTGGGTGAGAAAAAGCTTGAACTTAATTGAACTGACTCATTTTTGAAGTTGGCGTCTTTGTTACATTCCTGTTTAATACTGTGAAGCTGCTTTGAAACAATTAAGGACCATGAAAATAAAATTATGTCATGACAGCTCTCGGAGGGATTGGCATAGTAATGTACATGACAATGTTAATGTATTTGGTCTTGGCGGAATAGATCTGCTACGCTGCTGTGGCGGCAGAGCAAGTACCGAGACTTGCTTCTGACATGAATCGCCTCGTAGCAGATCTATACAGGTGGAGCTGGGGAAGGTGGAGGGTTTCTGAAGCAAGCTGTAAAACTGCTACAGCAAGCACTAGTCATATATTTGAATGTTGAGTAGCGAGTTCATTGGCTACCGATACCGGAAAAAATTATCATGTCAATTATCATATCATGAATTTCATTAGTTACATTCATTAATCATGTTGTTCCAAACCTGTAAGACCTTAGTTCATCTTCGAAACACAAATTAAGATATTTTTGATAAGATCCAGGAGCTTTTTGACCCTGCATAGACAGCAACACAACTACCACCTTCAAGGCCCAGAAAGGTAGTAAGGACATTGTTAAAATAGTCCATGTGACATCAGTGGTTCAACCGTAATTTTATGAAGCTACAAGAATACTTTCAGTGTGCAAAGAAAACAAAAACAAAGACTTAATTCAACAATTTCTTCTCTTCTGTCAGTCTCTGCCGCCATTCTCAAGAGTACCACGACGCATGCGTGTCATTCTGACATAGAACCCAGATGCGCTGCGTTTTGTTTACAAGCAGAAGAAGACACACGCTGTACATAAAACAGTGTTCGTAAACATGCTTGAAGATTTCAACAGAGGATGACTTACTTACTTGAACTAGAATATACAGATGATGCAGGGTCAGAAAACTCAAGGATTTCATCAAAAAATATCTTAATTTGTGTTTGAAGATGAACAAAGGTCATACGGGTTTGGAACGACATGAGGGTGAGTAATTAATGACAGAATTTCATTTTTGGTTGAACTAACACTTTAAATATAAACTATTTCTGTGACTGATTCAGTTGTACAGATGTGAACTCATGGTGACTGTGGAATTCGCCAGTTGAGTATCGATCTCTTCTAGGATTTTAACCTTTGGTTTACAAGCTCAAGAGCGTCATGTATGAAACGCAACAAACATTTTCAGATTTATAAAACCCCATGTGTGCCAGATCCATAGCTATCCAGAAATAACAGGCTTTTTCCAAGCACCCATTATCAATCATAGCTTTTTTGTATTTTATTCTAATGCTATTTCAGTTGAGAACAAAATAAATATACAGTGTCTTATTTATTTTATCATAAATACAATTTGTATATAACATTGTATATACTCTCTGATGCCTCATTTATAAACCCAGTTCTTTTTATCTACCACTTAACCCAACCACACTTCAAATACGTCATTGTACTTCTAACTATGTTTAACCCCATTTTTTGTGTTGTAGACCTCTGGAATGTGTGAAACAAGAAAAGTTGAGAGACTCTTGTGCTAATGAACATTCTGTACACACCCAAATATGTGTGTGTACGGTATGTACGCTGTAAAAAAAACAACATATGCTAAATACACAAATGCCCACTCACAGCCTTGACCTGCTTCTTCCTGGAACATACTCCATTATGTTTATGTTCTTGAACATAACAATCATCGTACCTTACCGTAATGTTTGTACAATATACAAGCTGTAGTCATGGCAGCGAAGTGACGTTTGAATAGCGTGACCAACAGAATACTTAGTGTACATGCACATGGTATTTTGCATTCCTACCTAACACCTGGAATTAAGAAAGTCTTTTCCATACAGAAGAATTTAAAAAATGGTAATAATTATATCCAGCTGAACCATATCTCATTCAGCAAAAGGTCTTATCAAACCAAAATTCCTCCCTTTCAACATCATCGTGCTGAAATACAGTAGTTTATTTGTGCGCAACGGTCTTCGAGCCCCCTGTACATGATCTACGTGCTGCGTGTTTGCCACAGCTGCTCTGGTCATAACATAGTAGAGTACAAGAGTTCATGGGTACACGTATTTGTAAGAATGTGTTTGTAGGACAGGGGTCATCTTGTGATCAACAGTGGGGTTAACTGAGGTTAACGCCAACAAGTTGTGTAAATCTTCTCAAAACGGTGTGTAGGCAAAAGATCAGACACTCTGCAGCACAAACAAAGAGCATAAACATGACTTCCCCCAAAAATGTCACCTGACAGGGGAGCGTAGACCAGGGATGTCCAATCCTGCACCTGGACGGCCAGTATCTTGCAGAGTTTAGCTACAGCCAGCTCCGACACACTTGCCTGTCAGTTTCTGGTGAGTCTGAAGACCTTGGTTCTGGTGTTGGGTAGGGTTGGGTCAGGACAGTGGCCCTTCAAGAACAGGTTTGAACACCCCTGGCATAGACATAGATGTGCCCTTGCCACTTTCCGGAGTGTCTATTTACACTAGGTGTAAATAGCCCGCCTTGTTGGCAGAGGCTATTTACACGAACTCCGCCAAAAACAGCTGCTGAATAATTGCTCCTTTGCCGTAGGTAGTAAAGTGTATAGCACTGTACTTTTTGACACATTCGACCCGAGTTCAAATCCGCTTTTTGCCAAACTCGTTCTTGTTTCTTTGCACATCACATATATCACATTATAAAAGGATTTATTTTCAATCAAATTTAAGGAAATATCAAAAAATGGAAAATAAAGTGCCTCATGGGTGTTTATGGGGTAGGGGAGGGTTTTATTGTCCCAATAAAGCGGCATCCATTTAATAATTTTAATAAAAATTATAATTTACGCTCAATATGTTATTATTGCATACTGTTTTATAATTTACTACAATACTGAGGTGCAAATATATGCTACTAAGCAGTATAAATAGCATAAACACTTGCAAAGAAAATACTGCTGTTTTGCTGTTTGTACTTAAGTGTAAATAGCATATTGCAGTTGAGCAGTTGCCAACTTTTTTCAATGGAAAGTAGCTAAAGCCCACTTGAAAAGTCCCTAAATGACGTCATTCACTAACTGGCGTATTCACAACGTCATTGCATCATATTGCCTTGCCTCTCTGCAGCCAAATTTTCAATAAATCTGTTTCCTCTGATATATTTTCTGTTTCTGTTGTCAGACAATGGGATGAATATAAAATAGTGACTGAAATGTGGCCAATTAAGACTACATAAGCAGGTCTCCCTTCCAAGATGGTAATCTGCACTAAAATCCTAATTTATACTGGAGCTGTCATCTGACAAATCAAATAACTTTACACATAAAAAAAGACAATGGCTGTATTGTGATTTTGGCTAATGCATGTAAAATTAGAGAAGCAACAAAATATCTATTTTAACTGAAAGTGCTGCTCCTCTCTGGCACTCGCTGAACAGAGCAGACGCAGATAGAGATGTGTGCGCGCTGGGAAAGCAAGACCTTGCACTTGTGCGGCAGTACCGAAGAGTTTCAGAAACTAAATAAGTTTTGTCCAAGAAATCGCTAGATTTGTCGCTAGGCACCATTTTAGAAGTCATTAATAGGGTCTGAAAAGTTGCTATGTTGGCAACTCTGGCTACACTGCAAAAATGCTTTTCTTACTTAGATTTTTTGTCTGAAATTCTAAAATCAAGAAGGATTTTCTAGACAAAAAATCTAAGAAAAGCATTTTTTTGCAGTGTAAAAAAAATACTGCTATTTGCACTTAATGTAAAAAGCATCTATAACTTAGAAAATATGCTTTTTTCACTTAGTGTAAATAGTCCAATATGCTTTTTTCACTTATAGCCGCTGCCTATAATTTCTCCATTTGGCTGATTGGTGTTGTTGTGCACTCTACTCCTACTGACCTTTTGTTTGGTCACAAGCCTAAAATGCCCCACAAAAATGCCGTTTTTATCATTATTTACCTTCCAAATCTTGTGACCCAATTTAACCCATCCATGCGCGCACACACAGTAGTGAGTAGTGAATCAGCCATCACCTCAGTCGTGGTATTGAGGGTGGAGAAAGCGTGGGTTGCCGGACTTGGGACTCGAACCCGCAACTTTTCGGGTAACATGCCTATAATACCCTTATTCCTCAGCTCAGGGATTGTGTAGAGCACTGGTTCCCAACCATGTTCCTTGAGGCCCCCCAACACTGCATGCTTTCCATGTTTTATGGTTTTTGAGGAAAACATTCCAGGATTTTTCTCCATATAGTGGACTTCAATGTGAGCCAATAAGTTGAAGGTCTAAATTGCAATGCAGCTTAAAAGTGCTCTACACCACCGGTTCCCAACCATGTTCCTGGAGGCCCCCCAACACTACACATTTTGCATTTCTCCTTTATCTGACACCTATTTCAGGTCTTGGAGTCTGTACTAATGAGCTGATGATCTGAATCAGGTGTATTTTATTAAGGAGACATGGAAAGCATGCAGTGTTGGAGGGCCTCAAGGAACATGGTTGGGAACCACTGCTCTACACAATCCCTAGCTGAGGAATAAGGATCTAATGTAGCTAAAAAAAAGTAAATTTATAAACTTTTTAACCACAAATGCTCGTCTTGGACTAGCTCAACTTCACACATTACATAGTCATGTTGGAAAGGTCATGTGTGACGTAGACGGAAGTACCGACCCAGTGTTCACAAAGCAAACGTGTAAAGAAAGTCAAACACCCTTAACAAAAAAGGTAAAACAATGATGTTGGACCATTTTGAAGTTATAGAGAAATGTAAATGAAATTTTTTTTTTACGGAACTACACAGGCACCTTTCCAATTTGATTACGTAATGTGTATAAACGAGCTAGTGCAAGATGAGCATTTGTAGTTAAAAAGTACACAAGTTTTTTTTTTTTTGCTAGATATTCCTCAGCTGGGATCGTATAGAGCCCTTTGAAACTGCACTGAAACTGCAATTTAGACATTCAAGTCCACTATATGGAGAAAAATCCTGGACAGTTTTCCTCAAAAACCTTAATTTCTTTTTGACTGAAGAAAGAAAGTTATGAACATCTTGGATGACATAGGGGTGAGTAAATTATCAGGTAAGTGAACTAATCCTTTAAATGCTACTTTATCATTATAGACCAATTTGAGTAGACGTCACAGTGACGTCACTTGCAGCTGCATGTGCATAGTGGTTGCAGAAAAACACCGGTAACAAGTGGAGGTAAATAGGAAAAATCCATGAAATAAGAGAATTATGATGTCAAAATCGAAATGCAAATAATTTTTATAGAGTACTGTAGTCAAAGACGCCATTTGAAGCTAAACGCAGATGTTTAAACAGACGTACTATGGATGAAAAGTCTACTTTTAAAGCATAAATTTGACAATAGGTCTACATAATATTCACATATGCTGTTCATAGGGGACATATTGTATTAGCCCTATAGTTACAGCATGAAATATTATTTAAACTTATTACTATTAACATTTTTACATAACATTTTTATTTTGTCTCACAATTCTGACTTTTTTTCTTACAAATTTATATAGTTTATATCTCCCAATTCTGACTTTATAACTCGATTTGACAAAACTATTGAGTTTAATTCTGAGGGAAAAAAAAATCCAAAAGTGTGGGATATAAACTCAAGGGAAAAAGAGAGAATGACGAGTTGTTTTTCCTCCAGAGTTGTGGGATATAATCTCGGAATTGCGAAAATAAAGTCAGAATTTTGAAATACAAAATTAAATTACCTTTTTTATTCTTTTATTCCCTGGCTCCATAGACTGCCACATGAACCACCCACAAAAAAACCGTCATCCCTGTTTCGGATCTGTAAAACTATCCCTCTATCTAACGTCAATTCCGTTGAACAACAGTGCTTATCGCAGGGTGACAAGCTCTTGTAATATGTGAATAATATTTTGAAAATGACATCTAAGCAATATAATCTATACTCTTTTTAAATCTAAGTATTTGTACGATATCCTGTGGTTCTCTAGCCGTAAATGCTATCTCTCCTGGGTTTTCTGTAACCATGCTGCGTACACATCCCGAATGTTTACTAGATAATTGGTCTATAGTTATCATTCTTTGCGTGAATGGCTCTTAGATCTTGACATCCAGTCTAGCTCTCCTTGGCATGTTCACAAAGGAAATTACAATGTCCAATTTATGAACGAAGTGTTCTTTTCAGTCAGATCTTTTCAATGAATCATTGATCGAATATTTCATTCACAAATCAGACTGATCTGGTTCACAAGTTCATTTCTGATTCACTGATCCAGTAGCAGCAGGTAACCGCTCACTGGAGTGAAATATTATCAGTGAATGTGTGCCAGAGAAAAAAGACAGTCATAGAAACAACATGAGGGTGAGTGAATGATGACTTGACTTGAATCTCTTCAACAAAAGCACTCCTCACACACATCATGGTCATTATCCTTGAAAGGTAAGAAGTTCTGTTGTGTAAGGTGGTCTGGTGTGGAAAGACAGTAATGGAATGACTGTAATGGACTGACGTACATTATTTGTGATGCTGGAAACAAGTCAGTACTCAATTCCCCCATTCTGATTTATGAGTAGAAGCGTGTTAAGAAATAACCGTAAATTCACAGGCAGTGTTTGAAACATTTACTACGAGAGTTATCATCTGTTATAATGCAGACTGCTCCTCTGATTTGATGTAACAATTATGATAAAGAAGGTCCAATAATTATGAAATGTCTGTATTTAAACTTCATGTCTAAACCGGATCCTGCAAATTCAGTTCATATTTATTTCCCAGTTTTCATTTGTGAACACACTGGACAATTTAGACCAGAATAACTCTTTGCTAATAAATGTCTTCACAGTCAACGATTCATCAAGGAGCAAAACAAAATTGTGCTATTGTTTTTCTGAGCAGTCTGACTTAACGATTGTTCCCTGGGATCAACTAAAATAACTCCCGATCCAGTTGCAGAGATGCCTGATTGACACACGATTCAGTGAGCCTCAGAGTGCCAGTTTATAACTACAGTACACTTACTGTGCAATTTAATAATTTTGTAATTCAATAAGGAGAAGAAAGCTAATCAAAGAGACATCCCAAGTATCTCGGAGGCAAGCAATATCCTGGTGTACTTGACGTCCATGTGTGTTTTTTCAGTAAGGTAAAGTGTTTAGTTAGCAAATATGGGGGATGACGTAAGACACTTTTTGGGGTTATGAGTATCTTAATGTTTACGGATTTAAAGTTCAGTGGAAGTGAACAGAAGACCTTATTCACTTCTATTGTAATGCCTCAGAATAACCCAATTTTTTTGCTTGTGCAGAGAAAAGAAGTTTAAATGATTTTGTGGTAAACCATTATGTCACACATTCTGTCTGAAAGCTTCAGTTTCCATCCAGAAACTGTATTTGCCTTCTTCGTTTTTTCAAGACCAAGATTTTTTTTCTTACCAGAAAAAGTTTTGATTTTGAGAGTGGAAGTTGTTTTTATTACCTCTTATTTAAAAATAAAACATTTAAACCCATTAAAATGCAGATCTTGTTATAAATAACACTAAAAACAAATAACTTTTTAAAACTCTTGTACCCTTTAGCAGACTTTGACTCATGCAATGAGAACATGGCTGTGACCTTTCTGAGGCATATTGGTTTACTTTTGCCCTTTTTGAGCACTTGAGCTTAACTGAGACTTCAGTGTTTATAGATGTTTAAAGGGTTAGTTCACCCCAAAATGAAAATTCTGTCATTAGTTACTCACCCTTACATCATTCTAAATCCATAAGACTTTTGTTCATCTTTGGAACACAAATGAAGATATTTTTGATGAAACCTACAATGCAACTTAAGTGTTCAGAAAGGACAACGTTAAAATAGTTCAACCCTAGTAGAATAGAATACTTTTTGTACGCAAAGAAAACAAAAATAAAAGCTGCAAGCAGGACCCTCGCACCCGCCACCTGGTTGCTTTACAAAACAGCGAACAGTGAGCAATATGCATTTAAAGTGGTAAATATAGGAAGAATATGTCAAAGTCATTTATACGTGCCAAATTTTCTGCTGTCAGCTGGTTGCGCATTGACTACAACTTCCTTTTTCATGGTGAAACATCAAACTTTGTCAGGCCGCTAACGACACGTCCTTCAACGAAAAATCAAGATCTTCACGATTTAACATCGCAAAGGCCTTTAGATTAGACTGACCAAATATAATGTTAATGTCATTAAATCTCTAGGATGAGTTTGTTGAGCATAAAACATGCCACTTCCTGTTGCCAGCAGGTGGCGCTATGACTATAACTGAGGCAAAGGCATGTGTTAAGGACAGGACTCTTATCAAACATGCGAATTTTGGTGCAGATCGTAAACCTGAGCTAGTGCAAGACCAGCATTTGTCGTTAAAAAGTATATATATATATATATATATATATTTAATGACCGATCATTTAGCTGCATTAAACCCTTATTCCTCAGCTGGGATTGTGTAGAGCAGTGGTTCCCAACCATGTTCCTTGAGGTCCCCCAACACTGCATGTTTTCCATGTCTCCTTAATAAAATACACCTGATTCAGATCATCAGCTCATTAGTAGAGACTCCAAGACCTAAAATAGGTGTGTCAGATAAAGGAGAGAGATGCAAAATGTGCAGTGTTGGGGGGCCTCCAGGAACGTGGTTGGGAACCACTGGTGTAAAGCCCTTTGAAGCTGCACTGAAACTGCCATTTGGACCTTCAACCCATTGGCTCACATTGAAACATCAAAATTTGTCAGGCCGCCATGGACACGCCTTTCGACGAAAACTCAAGATCTTTGCGATTTAACGTCACAAAGGGTTTTAAATTATACTGACCAATTTTGGTGTTGATATTTTTAAATCCCTAGGAGGAGTTCGTTTAAATACAAAAACAGAACAAACTTGCCAAAAGAATATTTAAAATAACTTAATGTTGGGTTTTGGACTTCGTACCGGGGGACTTTTTTGTGTGTTACATGTGTCTACCAAATTTTGTACGAGGGCCATTTCACTGAAATTTAATAGGTGGTGCTAATGAGCCATTTTGCCACACTCACTTCTGGAACCAATTTCAGGTGTAAATTTTCACCACTTCTGGTGTGTGTGCAAAGTTTCATGAGTTCTCGAGCATGTTTAGGCCCTCAAAAATGCAATTCATTTTGGAGAAGAAACTGAGCAATTCCAATATGGCCCTAATAATGATTTTACTCAACAATTTCTTCACAAGAGTACCATGACACACATGTATGGTGCTGCTGACACAGGAGAAGAGAAGAAATTGTTGAATAAAGTTATTATTTTAGTTTTATTTGCTCTCAAAGGTATTCTCATAACTTCATAACATTACGGCTGAACCACTGTTCCAGTTGCGTTACTGTTTAAGAAGGGTCAGAAAGCTTTTGGATTTCATCAAAAATATCTTAATTTGTGCTCCGAAGATGAACGAAAGTTTTACAGATTTGAAACGACATGAGAGTGAGTAGTTTTTGCTCAAATCATATTGGATTTGGCGATTTGTAATGGCAAGATATTGAAGTCAGATATTGATGCTTGGTCAGGAGCCCTTGATGTCACTTTCTGATGCACAGGGTACTCCTTTAGCGTGACGTGCAGGGTCACGCTAAAGGAGTAAAAATAAGAAACCTTTGGCATCAATATGCTGACGCGAAAAACATTGGGAATTTTACCGTCATGATTAAATTACATTTTGGGTAATAATTTTGCCACTATTTCATTTATGTTGAGGTGTGTTTTTTTAATGTAAACAGTCAAAATAATATTTTTTTACATTACACTATTTACACATTTATGAGCACATAACCCAACCCCTACCCCTAAACCTAACCATTTGTCAATATAAAACACAGGATATAATGGGCAGATACAACCACAGTTACAATTTATTTTACGTAAGTCTTCCAAGGCAAGTCGATTGATTTGCGAGAGGAACAGACACGATCGCCGTCTCTATCTGCCGTAAAGCTCATCCTGTGTGCAGTCTGTGAACAAATTTAAAAAATGCCGCTAGAAGAAGCGTCACGTCAACTTTGGTTGTGCAATGCCAATGGCTCTTGTGTGTCTCCTGACTGATTGCATCATGCTAAACAAGTTCAGGAGTATCTTTTTGAATGTGATATGTGCCAGAGCTAGATCATTTTCAGCCATTAAAACCTTACGATTTACTCTTTTCTTCGCATAAAGATACCGGAGGACTTGGAATGCAACGCGACTTGTTTGTAATACTTTTATACTGCTTTTTATGATCAGTCTTTGCAATAAATACCTGCCACTGTAGTTTTATTTGCCTGTTGCATGTTTTATGTTGTTCAGGAGTGAGTAGGTTTTGGGTAAGGGTAGCAGTGGGGTTAGGTGCTCCAAAATATCTATGAAAGTATAAATTTATATAAAATGATTTCTATGTTTGCAAATGCATGCAAACCATTAAATGTGACGCATAATGCAAACAACTAAAATAAATGCACTGTAAAAAACAATTTGTTGAGTCAACTTAAAATTATTTGTAACCTGGCTGCCTTAAAATTTTAAGTTTATTCAACTTGAAATGTTAAATTATACTAAGTGACAACTTAGATATTTGAGTTGAATCTACTTCAAATTTTAAGGCAGCTGGGTTACTTACCCATCTGTTAAGTTTAGCAAACACAAATATCTAAGTTGTTACTTAGTACAACTTAACATTTCAAGT
>JAHKKF010536966.1:0-28827 GCA_019740295.1 Labeo calbasu | reverse complement strand
CCCATCTGTTAAGTTTAGCAAACACAAATATCTAAGTTGTTACTTAGTACAACTTAACATTTCAAGTTGAATAAACTTATTTTAGTTGACTGAACTTGCAATTTTAAGGCAGCAGGGTAACAAATTATTTTAAGCTGACTCAACAAATTGTGTTTTTTATTTTTTACAGTGTGGAGGACCCTGCATGTAAAAAAATGACGCTAAAGGTACCCTGAGCGTCAAAAAGTGATGGCAAGGGGTCCTAACCAAGCGTCAATATGTGACGAGTTGGGAAAACATGTTGGTAATGGAGTCATTTTCACTGTAAGGTATCTGTAAAACTTTTACAGTTTTCAGGTACTCTTCACACCTCTGATAAATTGTTGCATTAGGGAACCAGTAATGCATTAATGCAATTAATACATGTCTGCCAGTGCAAATATATCCAAGGTTATCCAGGGGAAAAGAATCCAAGGAAACCTCTCCATTTAAAGCACTGCAGCTCTTTTTAAGCTGTCATGGAGTGTTCGGAACACAAGTACCCTTGTCCTGATTGTGTACTTGTTCAGACGCACAATGCTTTCTCTGTGTCAGAAGGATAGCATGTACCCAAATGATAAACACAAGAGAACACCCCATAGCGAATATAGTAAACATTTACATATTTCTAATAACTTAAACATGTGTCAGCAAGCCCAAAGAGGGGATCGGACAGCGAAAAACAGCGCATTCATCATCTTTGCTAAATTACCTCATAAAAAATGTATCACATTATGTTACGAGAATAGTACAACCAGTGAAGTGTGCTTTGTTTTTTTTGTTTTTACAGCATTGAGAGAAAATCCATCACACAAATTGATTGGAGGAACAACTTCAAAGATGTTTTCCATGACCCTTTGCGATAACTAACCTGTCACATATTAAGGGAAATTTGTAAATGCAGTAATATTATCTTAACTAAACACACAGGGGCTGAGCAGAGCCTCTTTGCTACTGGCAAAGGCTGTTTTCCATTGCCTAGCCACTTGTATGGAGAGTAATGAATGGCTGATGTTTTTACTGGTTTTAAAAGGAAGAAAACATGATTAACATACTAATAAAGGCATAGTTGCAATAAATACAGATTTATGGTAATGCGTCCCTTTTTGTGGAATCCATTTCCACCTCAGAGTGTAAAAATTGTGAATATTTAGAAGTTGCACCAAAAGCATTATATTCTCCAAACTCACTATGATTATGCATCACAAAAAAAGTAACTGGGTGAACAGAAAGTGAATATTTCATTTTAAACCTGGGTACTGTACTTGCCACAAAATTGCCTCAGTTTAAACAGCTTAAACAGCTTTTTTTATTGGGTTTCATTTATTCATTCCCATGTCATTTTTCTGGAAACATGCGATGTTGTTTTATAGTTCTTGTGAATGTATATTTATTATCTGATAATTATAAGCTATTCATTGTAGTCATGACGCCCAGCGATGCTGCAATAGTCAACCACAGTGTTAAATGAAGTCTCTAAAATAACTGACATTTAGTAAATCATATGTGGTTACAATTAGAATAATTTCAGCCTGCAAGGAGTGCATTTCTATGCCAAATTTAGCCCATAATAAGCTTGCCATTCCTCCTCAGCTGGGGTCTCATTTCCAAAGCTGCTGCACTAACATATTATGGATGTAGGCCATTGACACTAACGTAAGGATGCCAAGGGGATATGTTTGGTTTGGCAAGAGGCCCTAGCGAAAGCATTCAACTGCCTCTCACCTCGTGTTCCTCCACTGCTCCAACAGAATGAATAAATAGATAACGGTAAACAGATCATCCGTTATACACCTCAAGCAAAACAGTGCGGTGACTCCCTTTGCGTTGCCTTTGATGGGGGAAATAACTTTGATTCACTGTATAAAACTGCATCCATTTTAATGCGATGATTTATTGTCAGAGTGTTTCAAAGAGACTCTATTTTTTGTAAATAGCAAAAGAACAGTTAATCAAATTAATGCACGTTATGCGCTGTTGCAATGAGCCATAATTCAATTAAATGCAGTAATTGATTACAATTAAATCATTTTGTCTGCAAATTTGGATTGACATTAAAAAAAATCTTCACAAAACTCACATATTATACTTATATTGCAATAATTATGAGCACAAGTTGTAATCATTGCCTAACATGTTAACTGAGCCTTCCTAACTGCATGATGTTTACGAAATATTATAACTTATATGATCTCATAGCTGTTTGACACACTTATCTCTGATCAATAACAGAAGCATTTTCTGTAAAGCTGCTTTGAAACAGTTTATATTGTGAAAAGTGATAATAAACTTAAATTTAAGAGATTACTTTTGCAGAAAGTTGTTTTTTTTCTGTTCTGTCATAAAAAATATTGCACACATGCACATATCATTTTCTGATTGGATGATATGGTTTCCACAGAAAGCTACTTAACAGAAGCATTTTTGTTTTTGTCCGTAATAATGGTCATATATTTTATTTATATCTGTGGGAAGCGTGGCCAGAATATTAAGAACTCCTATTCGATTTAATGTGACAAGATAATGCTACGGGATATAAACATACTATTAAGTTATAGTAGTATAATAAGTAAAATACATACATTTTAAATGTTAAAATATGTAACAAATATTTTAATGTAATATGTTCAAGCCAAAACCTCATATTAAATAAAAATACCTCAAAAAGTAAATGCGACTCCTTGTCCGGGGTCTCATGAGGTTATCTTGGAGCGCTGTTGGGTTATACATCCAACTAATTGAGGCTGAATGTGAAAATCCCATTAGGTCCATCTAATAGATTTAACATGTGTACTCGCCACCTGATAGCTGGAGGCTGCATTACTGTACGATCATATGACTATGGTGCGAATTACAGGATGGGGGGGTGGGGGGTTATGACCCCCTCCAGAGTAAGTCAAGACAAAAGGTTGGGGCTGGGAGTACATAAACATTTTCAGTTCTACATTGGCTAAGTGTCCACAGCTCTGTCTGAATGAAGCATATCAGCAATATATCATTTCATGCAGCAAGAAAAATGGGTCACCCATGCCTGAGTGTGCCAAACTGAGTGCATTCAATCAAAAGGTGCATGCACACAACATAGAAATGTATTTATATAACGAAACTTTTCTTAAAATTTCTCACATCATCTTAAGTTACTGCAGTAAGATAAGCAGGTGTTTCATACCATACATTTTTAGCACGGATAGAGCATTGTATTTGACGAATCAGACGACAAAACCGGAACTATTCATTTTATAATTTAATACAGCTGAAGCTAGTCGGGGCTAGTTCTCGCACTTTTTATTCCATGCATAAAAATGTGTTAATTTATGTCGCTTTCAGGAAAATTTAAACTTGAATTTAAAGAATTACAGCAGCAAAAATCATCAAAACAGGAAACTGAAAAGGATGCATACAAAGATAGAAAATTCAGTGAATGACTTTTAGCCTGTATCTCGTGTGACAACTTGCCCCGGCATATGATATATATGAAAAACTATAGCAAAAATATAATGTATAAATCTTAGTTAATTTAAAAACAAATGCATTAGGACATAGGACAAACCTTATAGTGACTCAACCCTTGTGACAACTAGCCCCGGCCTCCGCTATACGTGCTGTATGAACTTCGCATGGACGCACGGTGCTGTCGTCTCGCCGGTGACTGTGATTGGTCAGCACCTGCTCACCTCCTTCATCCAAACTGACATGAGTTGGAGGAAATATAGGCAGCATCCATCCCCCCGATCCTCACTACGCGTCTGCGCTACTCCCTCCGCCGCATGTGCTTCATTCTCTATGGTAATGCTACAGTGATCGGAAGCCCTTCTCAGTTTTACACAGCGTTATCATCATCATCACGAGACATGCGTGTGCAACTGACTATAGGAGTGTTTATCTTCTTTTTGGCGGTGCGGCAAACACACGCGACTGATTCCAGCAGCGCTCATGACACCTCACATGAGAGATCACTGAACCTCCAGAAGAGAAGACTCTCTCTGCAGAACACAGGTAGGTTCTGCGCAGTGCATGCATAGAAAATCAACCACATCTCGTAAATGCATGATTAAAGCTGTTTCAAACTTTTAGATGATTCATCAAACAACTTATCTCCAAATTATCTCATCCTTGTTAGCACGTTAAAATGCGTTTTGTAAAACGGTTCTGTCCTACCTACTCAATGTCAGGGTTCCCTCAGTGTTATAAATATAATAAACATGCATTTTCACACCGTTGCAGAAACGTTATGACGTTGTCACGTCGCGACGTTCTGGGAACCTCATTACCACGTCCAAACCGGTACATTTTTTTTCCAAACTGGTACATATACTGTCATTAAAATAACATAGAAATAAATGTAGACATATTAAAAGGTGAGACTTGAGTGTTGACTTTCTCTGTTTTTTTAATGATAATTAGTGTTCTGACAAGGCTATATGTAATTAGAAAAACCGTCATATTACTATCGCTGTACTCCTATTTTAACAGTAACTTTAAACTACATGTAAATGTTATTATGGGTTTCTCCCCTCCCCCCCTTTTTTAAATGTAGCTACTTGCCTCAGAATATATGTCCTCCTGTCAGAGTCCATGTGCACGCGCTGCTCTGTCAGTTAAAGCTTTTCGCGCGAAAAATTCAAAATGTCTTTTCAGCTGCCAAGGTTTTAAATAATACATTTGGAACGTTATTTGTCTACTTTTAAACTTTTTATAGCCACTGAGTTCTGTTTTTAGTTTAAAAAGTAGACAACGTTCCAAATGCTTCAATGTGGCCTTTTTTTAATTAAAATGAATTAAATTAAAAATGAATTAAAAACATTTAATTAATGTAAACTTAGATTCTGGCTTCATTGTGGTAGTAAAAACTGGTATTTTCAGAACACATTTAATTTTGGTTGCGTAATTATTTAACTGTAATTGTGGCATGGCTTCTAGAACATTTCTAATAGTGATCTAACTGCTATTGTCAAAAGACTAAGAATATTTACACACGTGAACATAAATTTAGAACACTGCATTTCAAAGTCCACAAAGAGATAGTGTGTCACAAACAAAGTTCTTTGCAGTAAACTTAACGGACATGCAACATTTAGAATAATCTGAATGTTCTCAATCGCAGTGTTTCAAACAATGTCCATGTTACCCATTGTGATTTAGTTGTTGAATTAATTTATAAATATATTTTATAAAACTATATAAACCTTGTTTAAATACAGTAACTAGCTTATCACGTTTCCATCCTGTATGGTGGAAAAACTTAATGGATAAACACATTATATGTAATTTTACTGTAATATGCTGTCAAATAAATACATTTCGTGAAACATCATGGTTCAATTTTGCATACATTTTTTTGTTTCTTTTTTACTTTTGTTATCAGTAATGTACATTAAAGTGTTTTGTGTTACATTTTCTGTTATTTGAGGATTGTTCATTGCATTATTTTAGTGTCGTATGTTACCCTGATGGTGTTTTGTCTTTGTGAGCATGACCCTGTGCACTATTATAGAACTATTAACTGTAAAAAAAAAATGGTCATAATTTTAACAGTAAAAAACTAAAAATGCTACAGTAAAAACCTATGAATTGGTTAATGGTAAGTTCCCTTACTGTATAGGGTAAAATACAGTTTTTGGAAGTGAAAAAGAACATAGTTTACAATGGAAATACGTTACATTCCCAGATGTTCCCTGCGTTACATTTCATGTTTTTTTGTTACATTTATTTGCATTGCATTTTGTTTTTTCATTGACATATATGTTTATCTGTGTTTATTCTTAGGTTTTTTTCTTATCAGTTATGTTCATTAGGGTTGTATGTTACGTCTACTATTGTTAAATTAATTAGTTTTACACTGCATGTTTTATGGATAGGCCACTTACGATTAACTCATCATTTTCTATTGTGCCACCTGTGCTATAATAATTATAATGCTCATCGGTAGGATAGAAAAGCAGATTTTGGTAGACAAATTTGGTATATTGGTATTTTTTCAGTGAATGTCCGACAGTTTCTTACTGTACATTTAACAGGATATATTTTGCGGTGTTACTATAGAAAGAGCAATGTGTATTTATTGTAAAATCTGTAATGTGACTACTCAAAAGTTCTCTCTCCCTTGACCATTCTCCAGCGGAGATTCAGCAGTGTCTGGTGAACGCAGGTGATGTGGGATGCGGGATGTTCGAGTGCTTCAACAACAACTCTTGCGAGATCCGTGGACTACATGACATCTGCATGACGTTCCTCCACAACGCCGGCAAATTTGACTCCCAGGTATGATCCTGACTGCTGACTGCTTTACTTCTGTACTTGAATCACAGTGTGCGTAACATGTACACTATAATGTTATTTAATACTTAGTCTGAGGTTGGATTCGCATCTTGCATGCTTTCCACTGCGATCTACAGTACCTCATCATCAAGAGCTGGCAGTTTGTTCACTATGTCCTTATCATTAGACATACTTGAGCTGATATTAACTTGCCATAAACTGCATGTGCTAACAGCTCTGATTTGATGAACGACTTATGCATCACCGCAGGGAAAATCATTCATCAAAGATGCGCTGAAATGCATGGCCCATGGACTTCGCCACAAGTTCAGCTGCGTCAGCCGCAAGTGTCTGGCTGTGAAAGAGATGGTGTTTCAGCTGCAGCGCGAGTGTTACGTCAAACACAACCTCTGCTCTGCCGTGAGGGAGAACGTCAACGTCATGGTGGAGATGATCCACTTCAAGGACCTATTTCCTAAAGGGTGAGTCCTTCAATATGAAGGGTGTGCGATATTGACAACCCTGTTGAAAAAAACAGCACATGCTGGTGAGGTATGTTTTGAAGCATTGCAGCCGGTTTGAGCTGTTTTTTATCTGGTCCTTATTTGGGACCATGGGCTAGTTGCTCATGACCAGCTTAAACCAGCTCAAACCAGCTACCATGATTCAAAACCTAGCCAGCATATATATATATATATGTATATATATTTAACAGGGAACAAGTGATATCTTGATATTTTCTGGGATTTTGTGAATAATGATATTTTTTTTTGCTGAGTGTGTTTTTGTGCTGGTTGCTGGATTAGTTTAGGCCTTTTATATTTCCCATATTCTATGCAGTATTTAATTCACAGCAGAAATTGACAGAAATCAACTTTTTTTGTATGGGGTGATACTGCATTTACCACCTTAAATTGAGCATTTTTTTATATGTATGAATCATCTTTTATGTCAAATTTCTTAAATTCAATTAAAATAAAATACCATAGTTTGTTACCAATCAACAAAATCATTTTTGCACAGCAGAAGTGCACAGAAGCTGCATCTAAAGCAGCATTTAGATGTATTTACACTGCAATTATTATTGCATAAAATGCTTTGAGATAATAATATAAATAAATAAATAAATGATACCTGTAACGTGACTGTCTTAATGGGTGAGGTATTGAGTCATTCACTCAACTGATTTGTTCAAAAATGCTGATTCATTCAGGAGTGAAACACTACAGAGACACTCAATTGTTCTGCGGTGGCTTAGTTTGGAACCATTTCTATTGGTGATATAGAGCAAAAACAAGTCAATTTACTATTATTTCTATAGTGCTTTATACAGTACTGACTGTTTCAAAGCAGCTACACCATTAAAGAAGAAAACATCTGAATTAATTAGGGAAACTCAACTATGAAAACAATTCCAATTCTGCTGTGAAGCAGCTCTAAAAGACAACAACGTCATTATTCAGCTTAAGTCAGTTCAGTGTTGGTTGTATTCAGATAGGGCTGCAATAAATTTCAATACCACACTTGCAATTGTGATGATATTAGACAAAAAATGCTACACACTTTTGCAAAGTTAGTAACGATGTGCATCAGATCTTTGGTAAATAGCTGACCCATTCACACCAAAAACAATTATCATAAAGATAACTATAACTATACTGTGCGCTATATGAAAACTATATCAGTACCCACACCAACCCACAGTAACGTTACGTTCATTATAAGCATGGACTACAGGACTGCACTGTTGTCTACTGCTTTAAAGGTGCTGTATGTAATTTTTTGACTTAATTAAAAAAAACCAGAGACCATAATATGTTTGCAGATATTTAGGAAACATTCTTTCACACACTTGTTTCTTTGAAAACAAAGCAACAGCCAGTTATTCTACTTTAAAATAAGTGTTCTGTGTCGGAATGTCTGGTTTGTTTTGGTCTGTGTGACTCCGCTCACTGCCCAATAGTTTACCAATAGCATTTTGACACCCAGGGTTGCCAGCTGATGGAAAACACAGCATATTGCAACCATAGAAGCCAACAAAAAAAACTGGGTCAGAGATAGCAGATTCTACTCGACCTAAAAAAGCCTTGGCATCCGTCAGAAAAAGCTCTATGACCAGAGGAATATTAAAACACGCATAATTTGTTTCCATTGTCAGTTTCACACAGTGAAAAACACATTGTAGAACAAAGAGGAAACTGACCACATGCCGACAGACAAGACAGAGCAGGTTACATCTGGTATAAAGCAAGGTCTCTTTAAATTGTTGTCATTTTTTAAAGAAGTTCAAACAGTACTGTTTTAAGGCTCTATAATGTGTCGTGACAGATAAATCGACACATGAACCGATCGTCTTTTCTTATTTACTTAAAAGCATGAAATGAACACGAATGAACATCAGAACGTATTTCATTTCAACTGCGGAAAGGCATCAATACACACAATTTTTCAAGTTTAAAATGGTGGATTTGGCATCATGACTGGTCAGATCGCCTGTCAGTCAAGCTGTTTGCGAGGGGTCAGTTGCTCTCATTCCTGTTGCATGTCCTCAATCTGGCAAACCATGTGAGAACTGAGTCTCAGTATGAGGGGGAGGAAGAAACAGTGCTCTCCAATATTTTGAATTTGGACAGCAGTACCTATTTCAACCACTAGCTGTCAATATCATATACTGCTCAAGCTCTTTAAAGGAGAAGTCCACTTCCAGAACAAAGATTCACAGATAATGTACTCACCCCTTGTCATCCAAGATGTCCATGTCTTTCTTTCTTCAGTCATAAAGAAATTATGTTTTTTGAGGAAAACATTTTAGCATTTTTCTTCTATGGTGCCCCGGGTTTGAACTTCCAAAATGCAAATGCGGCTTCAAACGATCCCAAATGCGGTTGTAAACGATCCCTGCCAAGAAAGAAGGGTCATATCTAGCGAAACGATCAGTTATTTTCATAAAAATAATACAATTTATATACCTTTAAATCTCAAACGCTCGTCTTGTCTTACTCTGCCTGGACTTTTTTTGGGGTTCATATCAGTTAGGGTATGTCGAAAAACTCTCATCTCATGTTCTCCCTCAACTTCAAAATCTTTCATCAACCTTTTTTGTTAAGGGTGTTTGATTTTCTTTGCATGTTCAGTTTGCATAGTCTGGGTCGGTACTTCTGCAGCGATGTAGGATGATTTTGAAATTATTTTTGAAGTTGAGGGAGAAAATACAATTGGAGTTTTTTGACATACCCTAACTGTCTTGAGCCAGAACACACAGAGTTCAGGCAGAGCAAGACAAGACGAGCGTTTGAGATTAAAAAGTATATCAGTTGTATTATTTTTAGGAACATAACCAATCGTTTTGCTAGATAAGACCCTTCCTTCTCGGCTGGGATTGTTTACAACCGCATTTGGGATCGTTTGAAGCCACATTTTGGAAGTTCAAACTCGGGGCACCATAGCAGTGCATTATATGGAGAAAAATCCTGGAATGTTTTCCTCAAAAAACATAATTTCTTTACAACTGAAGAAAGAAAAAAATGAACATCTTGGATGACAAGGGGGTGAGTACGTTATCTGTACATTTTTGCTCTGGAAGTGGACTTCTCCTTTAAAGCAGAATGGATTCTAATTGGATGTCAAAGTTTACTGTTACTTATTATTTTAAAAGGGATTCCAAAGATATCATTCCTATGTGTCATTGTCAGTATAGTTGTGGTGTGACTTCACTCTTCTTTTACATTTAGCTAACTGATGTGAACGGGCCTTAACTCCGGCTTTAACTGTCTCCTCTCCTTCACTAAAAGGCCCCATGTGGAGCTAGTAAACATCCTGTTGGGATGCGGCGAGGAGGTGCGCGTCGCCATCGCCCGCCGAATACGAACTCAGTGCGAGCAGAACTGGGGAGCTCTGTGCGGGAGCCTGAGTCTCTGTGCCCTCGGAAAGGTGGAGAACCAGGCCAGTTCCACCCTCGCCCCTGTCCCAGATACCACCACCTCATCGGGGGCCAGCGGCAACTCCCTCCCTCCCGCGAGCCCGCTTCTCCCTGAGGCTGACGGGGAAACGGTTTGGACACTCACAGAAGGAGATGAAGAAAATCAGTCCTCAGGTCCACGAGACAACGCCTCTAATGCCGAAAAAGAGCTAAAGAGGTCTCTGAATGCCACCAAAAGGAGGTGAAGGGAAGGGGGTTCTCAGTGCCTTTAGCCCACATGTCCAAAAAGGCTTGTTCACTGCTCTCCTTCCCTGCCTCGCTCAAGGACAAATAAGCTGCAGTCTCCAGTGGTTCTATAAGAGCACCATCGACGACAGGGTATTTCGATGTGATGTTACATTTAGAGCTGCCGTCGGTCATTGTGTTCGTTTTGTAGGTCATTCTGTGAGAACAGACTGGTACAGTATTTAATAGGAGTCTCAACTATTTCGCAATATTGCAGTGGCGTTTCACCCTTGTAGATGTATTTGTAGATTGTGGACATTCCTCAGACTGCAGACTCCTCAGAATGCTTAGAGGGAGTCTGTCAGGCTGCAATTCTGAATAGCATTATTACAAAAACTGGGCCTTGTGTTTCGTGATGACATCATTCCATCTGCTCAGTATTCGTCTGCTTTGAAGCAACGCCATTTGGGTGAACATCACGGAAACATGTCTGGGTCACATTTCACCCCAAAAGAAAGAAAGGAAATATGTATATTAATAAAAGATAACTTCATTTAAAAAATAAATAACGGAAAATAATTTAAACATAGGATTACACTTCCGTTCAAAAGTTTGGGGTTAAGTATGCTTTAAAAAAAAAAAAAAATTAATATAATTATTTTTTTTATTTAGCAAGCTAGTGGCAGTAAAGATATTTATAATATTACGAAAAGTCTATTTCAAATAAATGCTGCTTTTTTTTTCGAACTTTGTAGTCATCAAAGAATCCTTAAAAAAATGTTTTCCACAAAAATAATAAGCACAGTAAGAATGGCTCTTGTAATTATCAGTGTTCATCATTATTGTCAGTGTTGATTTTTTTTTTTTGCTGCTTAATATTTTGTTTTTCAGGATTCTTTGATGAATAGAAAGTTCAAAATTTAGAATTTTTGCAATATTATAAATTTCTTAAATGTCATCTTTTCAACTGTAAACTTTTGAATGGTAGTGTATCATGTTTTACACAAAAATAGTATATAATAATATAAAAAGCTGCAAAAACTGCATATTAGAATGATTTCTGAACGCTCATGTGACACTGAAGACTGGAGTAATGATGCTGAAAATTCAGCTTTGCATTACAGGAATAAATTATATTTTAAAGCATATTAGAATAGTAAATAGTTCTTTTAAATCGGAATAATATTTCACATTTTTATTATTTTTACTGTATTTCTGATCAAATAAATGCAGCCCCGGTGAGCCTGAGCAACTCGAAAAAATTTTAAAATCTTCACAGATCCCAATCGTTTGAACAGTAGTGTATATATTTTACATTAATATAATCAGTCTATGTTTAGGACCATTTAAATTGTTGAATAGTGGCATTATTTCAAGGAATTTGACCTTGATGTATTTACTTATTATTATTATTATTTTTAAGTAGTAATAGTTCTTTTTGCAGCGTTTCAGTAAATAATTGCTGCAGACCTTTAAAATTAACATTAAGGCACTACATGACATACTACCATGCTTTAAATACATTTAATAATCTAGTGTTTTCTGCTCTCTTCTAATCTCTTTCTTTTGATTTCGGGTGAAATATGGATCTGTACGTGTTTCAGATTCATCTATTTGGACTGTTTTTGAGCACAAGTAAAGCCTCAGCAGCAGATATAAGCTCTTATATGCCACATGCTTCATGCAGTACACTCAGATGTGTCCACTGCAGTGTTGCTGTTGCCAAGGCAATGTGACATATCTAATATGTAATATCAGATTTCATATTTTTCTTGCATAGAATTTAGAGTAGACATTTTTCATATGTGATAAAAAACCTATGCCTTCTTCCTAGATTGATTACAGTTACATACACAATATGACAGAATATGCAGATCATTGATTTTGGACCTACCTCATCTCTGTAACATGCACCTGTACTGATATACTGTATAATATATTACATAAAACATGTTAGAATGTGTCCCATATTTTCAAAAGGCAAACTGGTCAGTGCCTAAACTCACTCCCCTCTGTTTCAGTGCGTGTCTTGTAGATATTTGACATTAGTTTTTAATTTAAATTAATTTCTTCAAATTTATGCATGAAGTGTATCTTGTGGATTTTTATTTTCAAGTCAGGTTCATTTCAGCCACTATAGAGTGCTGGTAAGTCAGTTTATATTATACATGCTTGTACTATTTATTTTTTTATTTTCTTTTAGTTATTTTACCAACTATTTACATTTTTTTATTTGGGATCTGTAACAAAGTAATCAAGTGTATTCATTGAAAAAAAATGTTTTTCCACAATAAATTAACCTTGTATCCAATTTTTAGCCTTTCGTGGATTCAAAACATGCATGAATCATCACAGCTTCTGAAAGGTTATAAAGAAGCTATAATGGCACCTGGGTAACTTTTTACCCTCAGAAACCAAGTGCGGCAAGACCACAATGTTTGCTTTGTGCAACACTGCAAATGTGGTGATTTAAATGGATGGAGCTTGTCTGAGATGAGTAATTTTGGCAATACACTACCAGTCAAAATCTGGAATAATTACAATTTTTTATGTTTCGGAAGTCTCTTATGCTTACTAAGGGTGCTTTTATTTAAAAAAAAGTGAAATACTATTGCATAAAAGTATAAAATATAAAGTATAAAAATATTATTGTTTAAAATAACTGTTCTCTATTTTGATATATTTTAAAACACAAATTTATTCCTGTGACGGCAGAAACCAATTTTCAGCAGCCATTACTCCAGACTTTAGTGTCACAAGATATTTCAAAAAGAATATTACTGTTTTTACTGTATTTTTGATCAAATAAATGATACATGCAGCATTCTAAACTTAAAAATCATTCTAATCATCATTTTGAACAGTAGTGTAAATGAAAAAGGGACAAATCTGATTTGTTCTGAATCAAGTCACCTACTTCGTAAGACAAATCCAGACACATACTGTACTAGAGTAAGGTAAAACAGAGATATTACACCCCCTAGTGGTTCATTCCACTGAAGAACATGCAAGACCATAACACCCCCAAACGTCTTCCATGTTGTAAACAGACTAAAATCACGCTCTGAGATCTTTAATGCAGAATAACCATTCATGTAGTCAAGTTAAACCAGGTGGTTTCAATTCAGAAAACTCTGGCTTCACTGGAATGACTAGAATCGCAATCAATCAGTGCTGATGCTGTAAACAATATGAAATATGCCAGATAATTAAACTGCAATCAAAAGTTTGGAATAAATAAGATTTTTAATTTTCCAAGTCTCTTATGCTCATCAATTTAGGCTGCATTTATTTAATCACAAATACAGTAAACTCTACTATGTGAAGTCATTATAATTTAAAAGTACTTTTTTGTTATAACAAATTTGAAAAAGTAATTTATTCCCATGATCAAAGCCGAATTTTTAGCATCATTACTCCAGTCTTCAGTCACATGGTCCTTCAGAAATCATTCTAAAATGCTGATTTGCTGCTCAAGAAACATTTATCATTGTCAGTCGTGAAATTTTATTTATTTATTTTTTTCCAGAAATTATGCATATACTGTCACTTTTGATCAATTTATGTATCCTTGCTTATAAAAAGTATTACTTTCTTTAAATAATGAAAAAAGGCATATATATATATATATATATATACACACATTTATATATATATATATATGAAAATTTTTTGCACAAACTGTTTAACACTGATACAGTATAACTGTTTTACAATTTATATATANAAATAATGAAAAAAGGCATATATATATATATATATATATATATATATATATATGTATATATATACACACATTTATATATATATATATATGAAAATTTTTTGCACAAACTGTTTAACACTGATACAGTATAACTGTTTTACAATTTATATATACATATACATGTATAT
Source organism: Labeo calbasu (assembly GCA_019740295.1). Lineage (NCBI taxonomy): Eukaryota > Metazoa > Chordata > Actinopteri > Cypriniformes > Cyprinidae > Labeo > Labeo calbasu. Next base: position 14,513 of record JAHKKF010536966.1, on the reverse strand, counting down.
ATACATATATACACGTACATACATACATGTACATAATATTACCAAATACTACAGTTTTAAGGGACTGGTTTCTGTATCAGTGTTGAAAACAGTTTTTGCTACTTAAGTTTTATATGTATATGCATATATATATATATAGCAAATAAGTGCAGCCTTAGAGCAGCATAAGAGACTACTTTGTTTAAAAAAAAAACTTATTCTAAGCTTTTGATCTGTAGTGTATATCAAGCACGCAGAGCCACTATTAATTATTACAGTAGTTCATAAGGCACATCTTTAAGGTTGTTTTAAATTTTAAGCAGACATTGTCCATCAGGTTATTGGAATATTACAGAACTAACCTGAGAACGAAAAACATTTTATTATTGTACAAACAACTACACTGATAATAAAATATACTACAGAATATGCAAATCAGTAAGATTAATGTAGCAAAATGTATAAGACAGCAAAGTGCATTTCATTCCTTCCTGAATAGCTGTTTAGTGATCCTGATAATTAAGATTTTATAATAGCACTTCAGTATCCTTCCTTATTGTGTCCCCAGAGAATTCTGAAGCTTGTCATCATTTGCTCTCACTTTATGGAGAGTAAATGATGACAAAATTCTCATTTTGAAAGAACTACTGGTTTAAGAACTGTGTGTCTCATTTGGGTCGTAACATTCAGAGAATGATTTCTGGAAAGCAGTGTTAAGCTGACACAGTTCTTTTTTCCACTAAATGAAGGGGAAGAGTCTCTTTTTCAGGATGTAGAGCACTGTAGCCAGAAACAGAGCGAGAGCTAAAAAGATCAGCAGTTTGTCGGTCAGTTCACGGCGATTATATTTCAGGATAAGTTTTCGCCCCAAGTGAATGGTTCCCGTCATGGCCTTAAACTCTTCATTTGTCTCTTGCACAGTCCTTGAGGATGAAGCTGGAAACAGAGCAAGCGGAGAAAATATACAAAATTTAACAACTTGAAATATTCATAACAGAATGGCGGAAAAGGACATGCTGACGTGGTCATTGCTGTTTGGAAATATTATTTTTCCACTCATAATTATCTAGTTTGGACTGGTGGATAATGCGAAACCATCAGTCAAGACTCTGCAAGTCTGTTGTATCTGTAATATGTACACTGCCATTACATTTTGGGGTCAAAATATGTTTTTTACTTTATTTATTCTTTAAAAAAAAATATTAGACTGTATTTAGTCATCACATTTGAGAATTGCATGATGTAGATGGTTGTTCAGAAGCAGTGTTCCCTGTTCATGTTTACAAAGTTTTTATAAACAAATATAATATTCAACCTGAACATATATATAAAATGAATAATTTATACACATACAAGACCAGGTTTGCATTTGAAATCTCAAAACAAAATCTTGTATCACAGATTCTTTTACCTTCTTTAAATGCACATTTTTACGAGCAGTTTTTCTCACAAATTAATTCATGAAAAAATTATTTATATACTTTTTATAAATGGGTTGACTGATGGATAGATGGGAGGATAGATAGTAATAAGAAACGTTTCTTGGGCACTAAATCAGCATATTAGAAATATTTCTGAAGGATCATGTGAGACTGAAGACTGGAGTAATGATGCTTAATTTTTTTTTTGCATCACGGAAATTCAATTTGAAAATAAAGTTTAAAAAGTCATATTTCACAACATTACTATTTTTGCTGTATTTTTGTGAGTTTTGATCAATTTAATGCATCTTTGCTGAAAAAAGCATTACTTTCTTTAAAAAAAATTACATATATACACAGTTTTTAACAATAGCATAGAAAACAGTGAGTGACTTCTTTCAGAAACATTATAAAATCTTAGCAACCCCAAACATTTGAACAATAGTGTTTATAGCATAGTGTGTTTGGTTTGCTTGCTTTGTTTAGATATATTTATTCATTTATGGTTTCTAAACTCTTCTGAGCACTATTTATTGTTAATTTTACTGCTATTAGTAACTCTGTGCATGACACATCTGGTCATGTGATGTCACCGTGCAGAATAAACCAACTTTTTTCTAAGACTAATGATATTTCTTTAGGTGTAAATCCTTGTAGCAATAGCAATAGATCCCCTACATATTACAATTACGTTAAATTTCTACTCATTAGTCATTGAACTCTTCTTTTAATCGATTTACACCCTTATATTATGATGGTTATGATATCAGGCCCAATGAGCACATAGTATTTTTTTTTTTTTTTTTTACCCAGAGATCCGATGGTCTCCTCGCTCTGCTGCACCTGCTGTGCCATCATACGGCTGATGCTCATCAGACTCTCTGTGATGTCACTGGAGGTCTGCACCAAACTCTCTTTAGTCGCCTTCCTAAAACCACAACAACAAGATGCATTTAGTAAATATGGCTTAGGTGTTAAGAAGTTAAAACACTATCCGTTTAAATACCACATATATGTGCAATTGTTTTGTTTTTTCATAATTCATAGAAATGTTTAAATGTCAAGCTGCCTTGACAGCAGCATGATTTACCTTTGTCTAACTGAATCACCACCTTGAAGCAGTTCGTCCTTCTCCAGGTTGTCAATGGCCAGCTTGCAGGCCAGATTTGCCTTCCTCCACGCCATCTGGTTACTGAAACACAGGGGTAGTGATGATATTGTAATTCAACACATAATCAGAAAGAAGATTAGACAACAAAAAATGTTTTTCCAACCTTAACATCTGCTTCCGATGGCCTTCCATTTCACTCAGGATAGCTTGCTTATCAGTCTCTCGGTCTTGTTCTTTTGCCATCTGTTCCATGTCCTATCAAAAAGTTTGGTTTAGCTATTATCTGCAGTGTTACCTATGTAAAGCCTTTTTTAAAGCGACAGTTCACCCAAAAATGAAAATTGTCATTAATGTCATTAATTACTCATCCTCATGTCGTTCCAAACACGTAAGACCTTCTTTCATCTTTGGAACACAAATTAAGATATTTTTGATAAAAGGAGAAGAATACTTGAAAAAAGCTGTTATTTTAGGAGGTTTTTTCCACAATAAAAAGTATTCTCGTAACTTCATAAAATTACAGTTGAACCACTGATGTCCTAAATGTTCTTACTACCTTTCTGGGCCTTGAACATGGTAGTTGTGTTGCTGTCTATGCAGGGTCAGAGGATTTAATCAAAAATATCTTAATTTGTGTTCCGAAGAGAAACAAATTCTTACAGGTTTGGAACGACATGAGGGTGAGTTTTGGTTGAACTACCCCTTTAACAGAAAAAAATTTAAACTGAAAAAAAAAAGGCTTATACATATCATTTGTCACTCTTTACCTCAGAATAATGTTTTATTATGATAATTAAATGCTTAGTTTTATTATCAAAGCTCTGTAGATTTTATTGTGGATCAAAACACAATGCAGTGAAATGCAATGATGACTGATGTACAAATAAATATTCCTCAGTAGACTTTTGCATCATATGATGCTTACATTTTAACATGATTTGTCTAAAATATATATATGATTGGATAATCAAGTAAACCTAAGTTGCTTTAGTTCAGTTAATGTTCATTAATGAATTACTGATTACAACATAAAAATCATTCTTATAAAAACCGTTAAAGATGTATTTATTTATAGTCAACAATCCAATTAGAATCATTATATCGTTACGATGGATATTATCCAACTGTCACAAAACGTTAACATAGTTTAGTTTTAACCACAACAGTAACTGCAATAAAATGGTGGTAACTTAACTACTGTCATCAAATAAGCAAACTAACAACATTAAATAAACACAGATAAACAAAATGCATTAAGAAAAAAATGACATGGATTCTGGAAGCTTCTTAGATGTTGAATTTGATCCCATATCATTATATATTTACAGTAGTGACAATAGTATGACAGAAACCCTGTATGAAATGACGAATATACCTGAATCCTTTGTCTTAACTGATTGAACTTTTCCTTCACCGTAGAGTTCAAATCCATAAGCACTGCCTGTGGCCCACAGCACTCTCTTATGTCCTGACACGAAAAGAAAAGACTTCTTGAAACAAGAATTTATTGTTTCCATTTCATCCTGACTGACACAGACACGACAATTATGGCCGCATCTTTGTATTTCTACGGTAGGCTTATCGGACAAAACTGACAGTAAGACCATAGAAGATACGTTAATATAAGGAATTACGTCTACCTGGATAAGAGCTTTGATTTCCAGATCATATTTGATAATCTCTTGGCCACATATTCGGACATGTACATCAGAGGAGGACGCCATGTTTGTTGTTATACGACACGTCAGAACGTCCAAACTTCAGCGCATTTTCAGAACGCGTTTTTGACGCGCCCTTCAAAGCTGTTCTGAGAGCAATAATACTGCTTTAAAACTTTTCTTAAGAATACATGTGATATATAATTGATCAGAGGTGACAAAAAAAATGTTTAATTCTTTAAAACACCCCACATAATGGTAACTTTCTATACAATCCTAAACAAAATATACCGCGGTTTTCACAAAACAAGTCGATCAGTCCAGTAAACGTATAAAAGTTATTCTTACTTTATAAAAATCGTTTAAGATATATAGATTTATAAATAAATACCACAAAATGTCAATCCAGTTATTTGGCTAAATATGTCGTTATGATGGACATGATGTAATAGGATTCAGCTTCAAATTGATTATTTATACTATTTCTGTTTTTGGGACGGATATTCACTATTTAAAATAAGTCAAACAAGTTCTAAACCTTCAAAAAATGCTGTGAAAGAGAACATAACCTCACAACTAATGACAGAATAATAGTGGAAAGTTTGCAGTTTCATTTTGACTTGGTAATGCATGACTGCTGCCAGAAGTGCTAGGCATCCAAGAACTGAGTGAGGAAGAGAGAAAGAATTGGAGGAAGAGAAGAAAGGAAGAACAGAATGAGGTAGCTGGGTCATTGGGCCAATCATGTCATTTACAAAGCATGTGAGCAAATCTACTGCCTGCTGAATTTCCATTTATAGGACACCGAGTTAAAATGCGTAGTGGTGCATTTATGAAGGTAATCTAGTAACGACGCACAAGAGATGAAGTGCTGCAGTTTCTAATGTTTATTTTGATAGTAAAATCAATAGTAGAATTAGACTATCATGGTTACAAGCAGAATTGTGGTACCAACTCCGGGCTGATACAATGCAGTGACATAATTAAGGATAATACAAAAAACTGAAATCAAATAATAAGAGGCACAATAACACAAACAGACACATTTTGAAGATCAATCACAACTGCTTTTTAAGCCTACTTCACATCTGTACACTAACAAGGCTCGATAAACCAAGCTGTTCTCCAACTAGTTGTGCCGAAAAACAAAAAAACAGAAAGAAATAAAAGTGAAAGAAAATGTCCAAGTATGTCAAAACTCAGCACAACACTGAAACATAAATAGAACAACTGTCAAGATATTGTATTTGAACAGGCATATATGTGAACTACAAATATAGACATTGCTAATAGGATCAAGTAACTGTTAGTTTCAGTAGGATACACTTCTGCAGAGTTTTGCTTAAGAATATCACCAAGAGATCTATGACAGAGCACTTAGCAATGAAATACAGCCTTCCTACTGTGACTAGAACAAAGAAAACCAAAATAATAAAAAAGGAGAAAGATTTTACACATTTGGGGAGTACACACACAGTACTAGCTACTTAAGGATTCCATGCTAAATTATCAAGTAGAATACCATACAACATTAGAAGCACAAGTTCACGTATTGTGTTTTTTTTTTCTTTTTTTTTTTTTTAAGTTTTTTTTTTTTAATAATTGACACTTCGTGTCAACTGTTGTAAATTGAATGTTGTATGGATTTTCGAAACTGAAAACAACAAAAGGAATCGAAACAAAAAAAGGTTTTGGTGGCCCTGTTTACGTTTTTCGCAAACCCGCTTCCAATGTTGAAGGTCAATTTAGTCGCTGGACGCAAATTTGGCAAAGGTCGGAAGGGAATGTAAATCACTGCAGTGTAGAAAAGTACGCGATCGGACAGGTGCGACCTTTTTGGTAAAACGTCGGTTTTAGAGTAGTGATTCGAGTGAGTCCGGTGCAAGAGATCTTGGGCCCAACAGTCCAAGTGACCCTACTAGCTCTCCATGTCTTCCTCAACAGAAAAAGAAAGAAACAAACGAGCAAACAGACAATCAAAATAAGCTATCACCGCTACATCAACACGGCCCTTTTCCCGCCCGACCACTGGTTCGGTCCAAGTCCAATATGAGCGCCCGCTACGGGGTCAGGTCTTGGCACAGGTGTTGCAGTGGCTTGAGCAGATGTCGTAAGAGCAACTTGATTTCGGAACGGTTTCTAGCGTAAGATCGGGGAAGGAGAAGAGTTCACGGACCTGACAGCACGCGTGCCAAGTCGCAGCTCTCATGTCACTGAGGGTGTTCAAGTACATATTTTGAAATTCAGCACCATGGGTGGCGAGACAGGACTCCTACCCAATGTCCAAGTTTTTTGAACCCAATAAAACGAAGAGCTTCTTTCCACCCCACATCGCCGTGAAGGGAGCCATGCAGCGGAAACCACCAAAAGAAGACTCAACTTTTCTCTGAGGGAGTGACTGAGTGCAAGGAAAGCGCCCTGGTCCACCGAGACTTCCCGACTCCGAAATTCCATCACGGGACGATCAATGCGCACCTCTGTTTGTGTCGTCTTTGTGTTCGTGGAAAACCTTGATTCTGTTCGTTGAAGAACAACTGCTGAAGGCCATTTCTGTTCGTTGGTGAGTGACTCTGCTCCAGGTCATAGCCGGCGATCTGAGGAACAGTAGAACCAGAAGAATCGGGAGGCACAATAATCTCGAGCATTGGTGTGGGGACACAAGGTTTGACATTGTCTTTGCAAAGCTTCTTCCACTCGGAGGGCTTCGGAGAAATCCACCACTGCGTACGTCCAACGTATATTTATATATATATATAAAAATTACAATGTGTCACGTACGAACGCGTTCTACCAAGGTTAAAACGAAGGCAGAGACAATTCCAAACCAAGAACCTAAACAGAAGAAATCTCACATGGTTTATATATATATATATATATATAAATGATATAAACATTTAAAAAAATGAGTCTATGATTGCAGCACTCTTTGGATAGTCTCTCAACCAAAAACGTATGGGACACAGTCTTTACGTTTAATCATATTGAACTCCACTGAAGGAAGACTACATTCATCTTTCAATGAAAACTGTATGAGGGCAAAGCAGCAACAGTTCTCATCTGAAGCAAGCTTACTGCTCGACACAGCAGACAAAAAAAAAACAAAAACAAAACACAAAATAAAGAGAGAATTTCAGAGGAAACTTGATTTAATTCTTGGCATAATGGGCAAATTCTCGTTTCTGTAGAAAATGTCAATAGATCAAGTTTGGGTTTTCACGTTTGAATAAGGCACCTGATTTTGCAGGCATCATTTCAAAAAAATAACATCGGAAATTCTGTAAAACCAAGTGCAATGTGGGTCTTTTCAGCTCGGAGAGCCAGTGCGCGATTTTACATCAAAGTATCAGAGTTTCTTCTCCCCACTTGTGCTCATTGGTTCGAATAAAGACAGCGAGACTGTTCTTCTGCTCCATGAATATCAATTTAGCAAGGTCAGCATGCACGATAGTCATGCCGTGTATATGCAAACACATCCATGGTTTCGAATATCATATCTAAAGGGATCGAGTGTAGCATACAGATTTGTTAATGGAACATTTATACAAGCAGCTGGAGTCATGATATGTAGGAATGCACGTTCGAGCGCTATCACCTAAAAGCGTGAAGGTCTTTCTTGCTTTCCAAACGATTACACAAGATACAGAGTAACAAAATGCACAAAATGGTAAAATGATTCATCAAGGTCCATTAAACAACAGCACAAAGGAAAGCGAACAACAACAAAAACAAAAAAATAATAATAATAAAACAACCAAAACTACAACATTCAATAGGTTAAATACATTGGAAAGAGCATGTTTATTTAGCAACAATAAGACAGGCCGCCTTCCGTGAAATGCTCATCAAAGAGACTTGTCGGCTTAGTCACCATGTTGTTTACCATTTTACACTCATCGATCAGACACAGTTGTTTTAAAAAAAAAAATACAAGTGCTGTAAACTAACAACATCCTGTCTTTCTACAGAGTAAAACCTGCATAGTGCACCAATAAGAGTCTTCTTTCTTGTATATAGCAAACACATATCTACACAAACCATTGAAAAGGAAAGGTGTAAATGCTTGTTTGAATGCTCTTGAGTATATACTGTAGCCATTTTAGAATCGAACTTAATCCGCGGTTTATAAAGATAGTGGCATAAGATCCGTCTCTCGATAAATAATTCTAGTTTACAATATAAAAGTCATTGCTCCTAGCTTGAATGTAACAGGGAATGATCTTTGATTCTCTACACAATTTTACAACATGATTTAGCAGCTTTGCGTCCAAAATTATTGAATCATCAACAATATGCAGACAATAAAAACAATCAATCAATCAAAGACTGGATGTATAGCTAGCTTACTTTTTTTTTTTTCAGGATACATTAGCATGGGTGATTTCAAAATGAAAACAAGCGAACTAAAAGACCACGCAAATTGTATAAGCTACATTATTTCCCTTTGAAAAAGTAATATGATGCTAAATAACTGCAAAATATATTAAATGCTGTATAAATAACAAATTATATTGACTTTTTGTGAACTGGTATTACTATTTTTTTGTTTTTGATGCATATATCTGTTTTCGAAGGCAAAAATAATTTCCCTAAGATTATAAAAGAACTAATTGGTATGTGACAGCCCATTATGAATGTTAATATTAAAAAAAAAACACTATGAAGCAAAACAAACACACATATACATATGTGTGCGTGTGTATATATGCGTATGTGTTTTTTAAATATCTTTCTTTATATAAAACATGATCGGAAAGATAGAAAGAAAAGAAAGAAAGATAAAATACTGGCTTTAAATAGCAACCTTTTCCTTAACTGTTTGAATGCCACAGAGTCCCCTGGTTAAAACACTAAACTGCACAGCTCACAACATCATGTTGAATGCGAGAGCTTGCGACAGCACACTACGATGACTACCAGACGCTCTCAAAACAGCAGGCCGTCGACAGAAGGACAACATGCATTTCCATCTCCGTATGCTCATTGTCACTTGCCATCAAGCTTATTTTACAGAACAATTATTATTTGGAGCTAATGCCACTCTTGAGAAGTTTTGAGCTGTGGATGGCACAAGAAAGGCCGATTTTTGTCGCCAAATGGCTTTGCTGTCTTTTGAGAATGAATGGGTTCTTAAAGAGGAAAAAAAAAAGCAAAATAAAAACATAGTCCAATTGATTCCCCATGGCAAATGGAACTGCCTTACAGTACAGCGATATATATATATTTATATATTAATTTTATTTTTTTGTTTTTTTGAGCTACTTTCTCAAATAGCTCAGATTTCCCCCAGTAAGTAAAAAATTAAATTCACGACAACAATACCTATCTCTGGCCAGAGAGAATGTGTCAACACTGTACATCGACCTGAAGAAAAATCCAAAGCAGAATTTGTATTTTTCCATAGGAAATGTCTACTGAAGGCAAATGAAGATTGTGACGTCAGAGTCCTCACTACTCAATGAGACGCATACGAATGTCTGTCTCCGCTCAAGACCTCTCTGTCACACTGCCCTGGTCAAGATGGCAAAAGTCAAGTACACGCCGCAGCATTCAAACGAGGTCGGTTTAGCAGCAAATGGGAGGGGGAAAGCTTATTTTTTTGTTTTTTTTTTATCTTTTTGTCTAGACAAAGTGCTTTTGCTTTCTTACATGTAATATAGAACTTACTATACATTTCTAGATATATAATATACTGTATATATTTTCCACATTTAGAATAAATCTAAATTCATGTCTATGTACAAAAAAAAGGAAAAAATAAAGAGGTTACAACACATAATGGACGGTATATAGAATCTTTACTAATGCTACCAAAAGCAAATAAAGAAAAATAGCTTTACAAAACTCTTAGTTTAGATTTTAAAGGAAAAAATATTCTCCCTTCTTTGATCAAGATGATATTTGAGAAACAACCTTCTCTACAAGCTTCAGCATCAAGAATAAAGTCACTTTTAAAAGGCCTTTAGCAAAACTATGAACAATTCCACCCGGAAGTTTTTTCAGAATGAACAAACTTGCAGCAGATTGTGGTGGCAGGAAAATCTCACAAAAGCGGTTTGGGTCGACTCAAATAATTTCATAATAGTCTTCATTTTTATTACCCATTTCAGTTCTTCAGTGTATCAGATGTTTATTTTTATGCCACTTACAACTGTTTGAATTTCTGTAAGGAGATTTTGGGCGTAAGTGTGCTTAATTTTGTTTTTCTTAAAGATTTGTTTATGCAATTTCAACACTGGGGTTTAAACAACCTGGACTTTTTACTGTGAGATTCAGCCGGTGAAGTTTATATAAGCTATATATATAAGATTGTGTTACACACAATTGTAAATCAGGATTTTCTATCTTTAAATAAACAGTTTGCAAAGGATCATCTGATTTCCCTTAGCAAGATAAGTGCTTTCGAAAACATTTCAGAATTTTCCGCAAGAGATCTGTGGGCAGAGCAGAAAGGAAATACAAAGGCAATCTCTACAAAAATATATACGCAATTCGATTTTTCTCTCAATATTTCAACAAGAAGACAAGCACAGAAATGTTTCATGCCGAGTAACATATCATTTCAGAAGGTGGCGTCTTAACGTGTGCACGGATGAATGCGTATTCAAACTATAAACGTATCATTTCTGTATATGCACTCTCCTCTACAACTGTAGGAAACAAAGAAGTAAACCTTTTGGTTTGGTGATAATATCTTCTATGGGCAAAATAGAAGCATCTCCATTAACTTTATAGCTCATCTTTTAAATACGCAACGAAACTTCGGTGGAGGGAAACCGAATGGCGGTACGAATGAGAACAAAAAGAACAGTACAAAATTCGACGAGGATGCAAATGAACGCTTCTTTCTGCAGAGAATTGGACCCAAGCAAATTTCACAGTTCATTAGAAATCCCTGACCCTACCATTTTTCCTACATTCAATACGGTGTCAGGTAAGCTGTGCAAAACCTTACTTAGACTGGCTAGTTGCCATTTTAAGTTGCATGTGTCTTTGGTACAAAAAACAAAACAATCAAAATATAGTGTGCAAATATCATTTCTTGTTTTTTTTTATATGTGAATATTTCTTATATCACGACACCGCCCACCCCCCATCCCCTCTTAAACGAAGTACCGAAAAAAGTACGTTTGCCAGAGCCATCTTATGATACAAAGCACAGACTCTGTGGCATATATCTATATTTTCCATGTTCCTATGTACATTCAGAGTATCTTTAAAGAGCTGAAATACATTACAGACCACCTCCCGACTGACTCCACTTCTTGCTCTCTGCAAAATGGTCCATTTGCGCTCTCTACCGAGTTGTATTTTTCCTCAACTCCACGATTACAAGGCACAATGAATCTTACTTGTATAAAATACAAATATAAACAAAACCCGATCTGGGAATCAGCTTTTTAAGCCCCGTTCGCTGAGAATTTGCAAAACAACATCAAAGGTGATTTGACGTGAGGGCACTTCAACCAAAGTGTAGAAAGGAAAAGATTTCACCAGTGGATAATAATCAACCTGCCTATTTACAATAAGGGATATAACTGACCATCTGCTCAAGTCAAAGAAAGGAGAAGAAAAAAATAACACACACACACACTCTCTCTCTCTCTCTTTCCAACCTGAGACGATCGCAACTTCACGGAAAAGGGCTTTTGAGGCCCGTTTCCTCACTTGCTACTCTCTTGAAACATCCCTGTTGTACATATATACACCGGACATCAGTAACTTTGCGTTCTTTCGCCTTGTCGTAGTTGGTGTATCTCAATTGATCATCGAAAACAGGAATCCCCGCTGGACACTTATGTCCTCAGACGAGAGGCCTAACCAGGGTAAAATCGTACATGCCGTGTTCAAAAACTCGGAAAGTCTGCATTTACACCTTTTTGACGGCTAAATCAAAGGATCTAATGCCTTCGCAGTTTCTCTGCAGAGTGCGCCTCTGCTTTCCAAAACTCTTAATGGGCATTTGACAGATTTAGCTGGACGCAAGAGGAAAATGGCTACAGCAAGAACTGGTGCTCATTGTTTCGCTTTTTTCTCTCTCTTTTTCTCATTTGTTGGAGGTATCTCGTATATTGGCTTTTAATGTTTGCGACATGGCGGCCTGTTGATCGATACCAGCCACATGCACACATGGTAGGAAACAGACTACTGAGTGCAAAGGTTAACTACGAGTTTCATTTCCATTGGTGCGCACGAGGTGAATATATACATACGTATGTACGGACAAGCGGGTATCGTATGCATGTATTCACTTTAAACGTGAGGATGCGTCTCCAAGTGAAATGGGCATGCAGAGTGTTGGGCCGTTACAGTGTGGGACAAGAATGGCGCGGATGGCTTCGGGTGTGCTCCCAGGTGACGGTCGGCGGGACTCTCTACACCTTCGATGTGGGCACACGCAACCCCACCAGCCCTCCGGTGGGATCTCCTTTCCCAGTGTTCTCCAGGATCTGATTCACAAAGTCTGAAGTCTGGCCGGCCACTGGTGGCTGCACTGTGTGGACAAAAGAGAAGGTATTAATGAAACTAATGAAATATAAGCGATATAATAAAACTGCAAAAACGTTGCCACAATGGTCATGTGTATGTTTTCAGACCAGGAACTAAAACTAAACAGAGCAGCCTACCTTGATCTTAAAGGAATACAACACCAGTCAAAAGTTTCTGAACAGTAAAACGTACATGATTAAAAGCACAGCAAAAACAGTAACGTTTTGAAACATTTGTACTATTTTAATTAACTGTTCACTATTGGAATATATTTTAGAATGCAATTCTAAATATTCAGTCAAATAGATTCAAATAGAAAACAGTTATTTTAAAAAGTAAAAATATTTCCCAAAATTGTGCTGTTTTTGCTGTACTTTGGATCATATAAATGCTAAAAATCTTACTGTTCAAAAACTTTTGACAGGTAGTGTAGTTCTTTAAAAACATAAATATTGCGGCAAACCAGCACGGCTTTATTCTTTTAAGGAAAACAAATGAAATGCTGAAGAATGTACTGCCCACACTTTTCAATATAGTCAATGTGATCAGAAATCTGTACTATCACGTTTCAAAATGACAAAAATCAATTTTGTATTTCTTGTGTTTCATGAAACGTTTTGTAGGTATGGACGGCAAAATGTGGGTGAGTAAATGACAGAATTTTCATTTTGGATTAACTAACCCTTTAATTTCAAGGTCTATACAATTTCAAAAATTAAGTAACTGGACAGACAAGATTATCATTTCTAAAAAATTACAGACACTACCAAAGTGTTTTAATACAGTTTTGTTGTTAGTTACAACCTGTTTACTTTCCAGCGCTGGGAAACTATGCTGAGATCATGAGCTTACAACATGGTGAAAACATATTCCAAAATATTCATGTTCGTTTAAAGCTGTTTTTGTAACTTATATAAGAGACGGATGAGGTCATGTCATGTGGTGATGTGCTGATTGTGATATGTTAACAAAAATTTCTTCACAAAATACAACAGAGGTCACAGTACGGAGCGAAGCAGTGTGAAGGCTCTTAAAATTCTTGACGACACAAGGATAGCAGCTGTTGGAGAAGATGCAGCTTGATCATGCTTGTAAAATGCAGATTTCTTGCAACTCAGCTTGTAAGATATATCGAGTTGTTAGTAGTGTGCTCGAGGAGAAACTTGAAGACAGCTTGTACGAGATCACACACAATTTGCAGTCGCAATGTTAATGCTAAAAGTACTTTTACAAGTGTTAATATTAATGCAACGTAGCACATTTTCTTACCTAAGGTATCCTCAATGAGTTTATCCAGCTTCTCCGTCATGCTTGTTCCTTTGTCATGTGAGATATCCTGAACTCTGCTGACTATCTCTTCTTTGATTGCATTGATCACGAACAGCAAACGATCTGAAAAAGATAATCAGATGATCGTATGCGTCTCATTCTTGACATACTTGGCACATTTGCTCGGTTTAGAGTATGCACCAAAAATCAAAAAAAGGTAAGCAAAGTGGTTACACTCAATCTGGTCAAGACATTCTACAATAAACAATCTGAAATGCTTTCCTTTAATATATAATTTCCATGTCTAAACAACGTACCATATTCAGTTCCAAGGCCCCACAACTTGACTTTGTTGGCTTCATACTGAGCTTTCTTTTTCAGCCTGCAGGCCCTATGGAAGAAAAAACACAAAAAGAAGAGTATTTCACTAAAAAAGTCATTTGGTGCACTGTATTTCCGCATTTCAATCACTAACAGCACGCAATGTAGTTTAACCAGTCTATCTATAGTGGTACTGCTTCATAGGATTTTAAGTTTAAGGGAAAACTCTAGGATGTGAGCTTTAAGAAAATAAAAGCAGTAGCAGTT
>JAHKKF010536965.1:0-12779 GCA_019740295.1 Labeo calbasu | reverse complement strand
GTTAGACCAGTGGAGGGAGCTTGGACAATGCTGCATCACTCTGGTGTGTCTGTACATGTGAAGATCTCTCTTGGATTAAATATTTACAAGCACAATACAGCAGTGACAGCAAACATCACTTCTGCTCTTGAAGGGTCTGCTCTTGTCAAATGTCCCTCTGTTGAGTCCCGTCAACAGAATCTTGCTTGCAAAAGCACTTTTCTGCACTGGATTACGAAGATGGTATCACCGCCAGTTCGACAATATCAGCCTAATACTCAGTGTGACAAAAAAAGAGTTTACTTTCTTCCCTCTCGGTTATCAGCCGAGGATGAAGAAGACGAAGAAAAAAGCAGAATCCTCAGTGGGAGATATCGCCTGAGGTAAGACACAGGTGGATGAAGCCAGGAGCAGGGTCACGGTAAAGATTTATATTATGTACAAAGTAAAGAACAAGAAGAAAAATGGCCGTCCGTGGAGCATTGCAGTGAAGCGAGTGAACCAGCTGTTCATGAAGCGCAGGGGGAAGTGGTCAGGTAAGACAGAGGCCTGGAAATAATAATCACAAGCCCATCTGCTGACCTGAGACTGCATGGCCCCAGGGCCCAAGACACGCCGCCCTCCGTATGGAGCTTATCGCCCCAACACGGGCGCCGGATTCAGCCCAGGCACGGCCGCGGAGGGCTTCTGACACGCGGCCACATGCTCCCATTCTGTGTTTGCTCCTGATACTGTGCTGAAACAATGTGAATGCTGCTGGGATACTGCTGTGATGGCTTCACGCATGGGGTGAACGTGCACGGGTGTTCAGCTATGGTCACTTCTGTTCACTTCTTTTTATCAAATGAACAGACTGTAGTGCTTCACCCCAAAACTAGATACAGATTTTCAAACTTAAAATCAATTTTAAAAAATATTATTTTATTTTTAAACCTAATAATCGGAAATATTTTTTAAAATAAATTTTAATATTAATATGTGATAAATTAAATCAATTTATATATTAAATTAAATTATTGCATTTAATTAATATATAGTATATTAAAAATACAAATATTTATTGTCTGTTGATTTTATTTTTACACAAATAAATGTTTTGCTGTCATTTACGTCACACTCAAAATTTCGCTCCAATAAAGATTTTTCAAAAGTTAGATTACTTTTTTTTTTTACTAATGTACATGACAGTGGCATGAGATGAAATATGAGTCATGTGAGTCAATCAATCAAGCTGCAAATTATGTAAAACAAATTATGTAAAAAGTTGGAAAATATTATTTAATTGTGTGTATTTGGCATACATAAAATGCAAGGTATGTAATTAGTCATGGCAAATCTGAACAGACGAGCGTTTTATTACATCATTTATTACAATCATTTCCACCACAGTTATTACTGCACAATGTTTAACACAATACACAATCAAAATGTGTCTAATAACCTTTTATTTCTAAAATTACTGAACTTTTTCACCGAGACGACAACAGTGTCATTGATAAGCTTTAAATGAAATAAGGATGTTTGAATAAAACAGAATAAATAAATAGATTTAAATACTTTTACCATTTAAAATAACTGCTTTCTATTTAAATATATTTTAAAATGTAAAATTTATTTAAAATGTAATTTTCATGTGATCAAAGCTAAATTTTCAGCATCATTACTCCAGTCTTCAGTGTCACATGATCCTTCAGAAATCATTATAATATGCTTTTTTGCTGTTCAAGAAACATTTATTATTATTATCAATATTTAAAAGAGTTGAGTACATTTTTTTAAGATTCGTTGATGAATAGAAAGATCCAATGATCAGCATTTATCTGAAATAAAAAGCTTTTGCAACGTTATATACCCTTCAAAAGCTTGAAGTCAATATGGTCAGTTTTTCTTTGTTTGGGAAAGAAATTATAGAAATGAATACTTTTATTTAGCAAGGATGCTTTAAATTGATCAAAAGTGATATTAAAGACATTTATAATATTACAAAAGATTTCTATTTCAGATAAATGCTGCTCTACTGAACTTTCTATTCATCAAAGAAACCTAAAACAATTCTACTCAGCCATTTTCAACATAATAATAATGATAAATGTTTTTTTTTTTAATCAGAAATCATTTTATCAGAATGATTTCTGAAGAATCATGTGACTGGAGTAATGATGCTAAAAATTCGGCTTTGAAATCACAGGAATAAATTACATTTAAAAATAGTTTTAAATAGAAACTGCAATTGCGCTCATGCCGACCCGAGTTCGAATCCCGGCTCGTGGTCCTATGCCGATCCCACTCCCCTCTTTCTTCACCCAGTGCTTTCCTGTCTTATCTACACTGTCCTGTCCAAATAAAGGCATAAAAAAGCCCAAAAATAAATCTATAAAAAAAAATATAGAAACTTATTTTAAATAGTACAAAATAAATAATTTAAAATAAATTTAATAATATGTCCATACAATGAAATTAATTCACTTTTTTTGCACCACTGAACCAAATAACAGCTTGGTTGGAAATATTCTGTGTTTTTTACCTTGTAATTTACCTCGTGACTTGATTTTCTGTTTCATTTCATCTCAAGATTGTCACTGTTGTCTCTTTGGTGAAAAAGTCTAACTTGTTATCAAAATGTATCTAATCAAGTAATTTTTTTCATTTTAAATTATATGTTGTGTTAATAACATTCCGTTGTGGAAATTACAGTTGTGATAATGACAATTTGTAACGTTTTTGAAATAAAATGACTGATACACCATTGTCTTACTAAGACTAATTTCATAGTAAGCATTAAATAATGGTTTCTCACGAAGGAGCGTCAGTCATATTGTTCCAAATATGTGACCCTGTACCACAAAACCAGTCATAAGGATACATTTTTTGAAATTGGGATTTATACAGCTGAATAAACAAGCTTTGTTAGGATATGACAATATTTGCCAGAGATGCAACTATTTGAAAATCTGGATCTGAGGGTGCAAAAAAAATCAAAATATTGTGAAAATCACCTTTAAAGTTGTCCAAATGAAGTTCCTAGCAATGCATATTACTAACCAAAAATTAAGCTTTGGTATTTATATATTTATGGTAAGAAATTTACAAAATATCTTCATGGAATATCGTTACTTAATATCCTAATGATGAAAAATCGATAATGTTGACCCATACAATGTATTGTTAGCTATTGCTACAAATGTACTCGTACTACTTAAGACTGGTTTTGTGGTTCAGGGTCACATATGTACAAAATGTCATTATCACAACCATCTTTCCCACCACAGAATACAAAAATAAGCACAAAATATTCTTTGAAATGTGATGGAAATTACATTTGTACAGAAAAACGTCAGAGATTTTCTATGATATGTTGTGGGCATCTTAAGTAAGCAAATTACATTAAATTAAACTAGTTGAAAAGTAAAAAGTAAATTTATGAAGAAAATGTATGTTCCTTACAGGGTCCAAAAGTGGCCATGGTTGAAGAAACACCCATCTATGTTCACCTGCGTATGTGGAAAAATGAAAGCTGTTGTCTTTCTGTTTATTCAGAGTGATTGCTTTAGATCCCACGTTTGTCTAATGACTGTTATCCCACAGCAAGTGTGATGATTTATCAGACTCGTGTTAAATGTGATGAATTTCACGCCGCGGAATAATACACAGAGGGCGCTTTTCAACATCAAAGCCGAAATGCCTTGAGAAAGCCGATCCAGGAGCTCATATGTCTAAAAGCCAAACTAGTTTAATTTAACCATTTATTTGGCGGTTAATAGCAGCTTGAGATGGCACATTAACGAAACCTGGGATTAAAACATTTATCATATTAGAGTGCTTATAGCTGATTTCCAGCGTGCGCATCCGTAATGGCCTCTCCTGGAACAAATCAATATTGTGTTACACCATAATTGACCGATTAGGAGGCTAAGAAGAGTGAAAAGTCGAATTATAATTATACGTGATAAAAATGAAGGGCTGGAGGAACGTGAGAGGAAGCCACAAAGATGAGCCGAACCACAAGGCCCCGAACAGCAGCTCCGATCTCACGGATCCGCCACTCCGCGCTCCCTTTGAACCCACTTAACAGGCTACATGACAGGCGTGAGTCTTCAACACAGCCCCGGCTGCTAATTATGGCCGTCGAAAAAGAGGATTTTTAAAATGAACCCCAGCATCTGCTGCAAGAGGTTACTTACAGTTGCGATGGCGAACATGGGGCTTTGCCATCGATGGGAACTGAGCATATGAAGAACACACAAGTCATAAATCACGGCCGTGTAGGACAGGTGCGTAGGCCAAAGAAGAGACGCTTGAGGAGGGAAGCGATGGAGTCGACCGCATGGAACGTCAATGGAGATCTACGGAAAGAAAGTAAATATATGTCTAACAACCCCAAGACCTTTGACTCAGAATCCAATAGAGAGCCTGATGGGCTTCCAGGTTAAAGTTGAGCCTTCGCTAAGCTCCGCCCTCTTTGGTTATGGTTGCGCGCTCAGAAAAGCTTGACAGGACATCTCATAATGAACTGGAGACATTGGTGAAAAAGGTGATCTCAGGAAAATATGATCAAAGTAGCAAAAAAAAGTAGGAACTGATGCTATTCTTAACTGGAATGACAATGAAAAACATTTTATCCACTGATTTAAATGATAAAAAACACAAATATAGACACTGTGACATCATTCAAATGGAGACTCAGTACATAAATAAAATCATGTTAAGTCAAGTTAAATCTTAATTTCTATCATTAATTTAACGTAAGGTACAGTAGAATTTTGACATTTGTCAATAGTGTCGATCCGGTGAATTTGCGTGACAAACCTGAATTTTTTTGTCCTCACTCAAAACTCTTTATCATGTAAATTGCAATTGAAAGGACTATTTTGTCCACAGAATTTTGCAGCGATTACCAGGGTTCAAGTGCTTTAAGGCATTTAAGCATATATGAAAGAGGACATTACATATTATTTAGAAAACCTGTAACCATCTAAATCAATCATTAAAAAACAAAAAACAAAAAACAAAAAAAACCAGAGAAATATGATTTTTTTTAACATTTATTCTGTTATAGCGACAGCTACTGTCCGATCTCCCTAAAACTTTGCATGCTTGTTTAGAATCACCTATCGCATGTGCTCACCAGGTTTTGTGAAGTTTTGAGTTTTCGTTTAGGCTTTATAGGCTTTTGGTTATACTTGGACAGGCCCCTTTTCTAAACATCCCTGTTATAGCTTCCCAAAGGGTAAATTTCAACACTTTTTGATAATTATTGACCTAGAGAGTCCAAAAAATTGTACAAAAAATTGTTTTTACATCTTGCCAATCATTTAACAAACAGTTTGATAGACAGCAGAGGTTCTAGAGGCAAAGTTGTTTAAAATGAGGAGGTCTATTGTATGATACAGATATCATGTGTATGTGAAAAATTTCTCACAGAATTTATGCGCCATGAGTCAAACAGGCCCACCGAGTTTCGTTTCCGACTGACCTCCATTAACCTTGTCTAATAGGTGCTCAAAATTCATCGGTCAATGCTGCCCATGTTTTTTGACATACACAAATATCCTTATAGACACTTTTGGCACTTTGGGCCAAGACCGTGCACACCAATTTTCATGGTGATATGACAAACGATTGTGTAGTTTACAACCATTTGTATATTTTTTGGGGCGAATAACCTAGGACTAGTTTGCAAAGTAGGTTTTTCAAAAAATCAAAAATACCCAAAAATTTCTGTGGCGATCGAATCCGAGGTGTGCGTATTTTCCAGCGTGATCCAAAGACTCCAACAATATAAAACACTTGAGCATGCGACGGACGTTTAAGTGTTGTGAGCAATTTCATACTTTTGATCACTGTAGCGCCCCCTGTCAGGCCGATTGGGGCGAGCCTTGGTGTCTTAGTCAAGTCTCTACGACTTAAGGTTTGGTCAGTTATATGTGGTGATTCCTGTTCCTTGGCCATTCTAACAATTAAAATAAGGGTTCAGCACTACACACTTAAAAAACAATGGAAATATTGCACAATTTCACAAACAAAATTTGTCCATTGTCAACAGTGTGTAACGTGACAAAGCACCACTCACATACAAGTCATTTTGAAACCAATCAGCTATCTGTTGGTCGTTCCAGCAAATTTGCATGGGAATTTTTTTTGTCGTCACGCAATTAAAATGATCACGAAATTTAGCAGAGCAATGGTAAATGTGATCACACAGTACTAAATGTTGTTTACCAAATTCTAAAGTAGGATAGGTCAGGTATGTTTTTAAGGTGGAGCTTAGCTAAAGGTCCGTTAAAACCAAATACAAACAAACAAACACAAACAGTCCAAGAAAGCTGTCTATCTACATCAATTCCTCAAATAAATGCCAAGTTCTGTCATGAAACTCTAGATGGCACAGGCTGATGGGTCTTTAGAGCAAATTGATGATATTTGGCACAAGCTGATTGGTTCATGTTACATACGCAGGAAATGAGCTTGCTGTGCACATTTAAATGGCTGGTCAGCATTCACAAGAGCAGTTTGGAGCGCTTTGGAGCTGCAGAGTTAATCTGAAACCGTCCACCTCCCCAGCTCCACCTGTATAGATCTGCTAGAGGTTATTGTATTGGCAGTAGCAAGATCTGGTACTTGCTTTGCAGCAAGTAACAACAACCAACAGTGGCAACAATTTAGCAGTGTAGCAGATCTGTTCCACCAAGACCAAATACATTAACATTGTCATATCCATTATCATGCTAAAATCTTCCAAGAGTTGCCATGATAGAACTATTTTTAAAACATCTATTAAGCCTTTTAAGGCTTATTTTCAAGTGGTTCACATTCTGAAATGTAATACTTTGGGTTACGGGTTTGTTCAAATCACTAATCCTAAGTATGAACAATAGAGAGGCTAATAATTCAAATTCTTGTTTGCGCTTTATTATTGCTGATCATGTGAGAGCTTAATCTTATCAATAAAAAGGATGGACAATTCTTGCCACCCTTTGTAAAGAAGGCAACCATGCAGAAGTGCCAAAGATTGTTTTGTAAATGTATACGCCCTCACAGAAACTCATACACACGCAGAGCTCCTCAACGTGCGCATTCAGTATGCATAACACAAAAGCAACCTTTATTGGCTCTGATGGAGAGCAATAAACAGATCATCACCCCATCACAGCCGTCATTTTGCTGACCTAAACAGATGTTTTGTCTTACAGACAGCAGCCTGTGAAGTTTGCAAGCAGGCTGTCAGTGACGATAGTATTGATGCAATTTTGAGGGCTGAAGAAAACAAGAACTTTGCTGAGGTTCCCACTTTGAAACGAGAAGGAGATCCACAAAGCGGAGGCAAATTTTAATTACATCGATTCAGCTCCCCAAAATGTATAATTCTTCCACCCAGTCAGCACAGTCTGTGTTTTCTCTCGCAGCCGAGGGGAGACGATGTGTTTTGTAAAGCCTTGCACTTCACACAGTCAATACACAAAAAGCACCAACACAAAAGCTCAGTTTTGCCGCTATCAACATAATAAGTGAAAGTTCTGTGACAGAGGTGGCAAAAAAACACACGCACATTATTCAAAAGTCCCACTTAAAAATGATCACCATCGCAAAACGGCATGGAGGAATATGAAATATGTAATTATAGATGGAAGTGAGACGTTTGTTGTTTATCCCATAGTAACTAATTTCATATTTTATTAACACTTCTGTTTTCCTGCAGCAGACACATCTGCCATGCTGATCCACCATTTTGCAGAAGGTAATGTTTTTGGGGTTTTTTCTAATAGATGTAGACATTATGCATACAGATAACCTTTCAATGTCAGCAGGATGTCAAAGGAAGAAATGCAAAGCAGACATATGTGGTTCAAAACTCAGGAGAAAACATCTATGATTTTCTTTTTTGGGCCTGCAATACAAATTATTTTATTACAGAATAATTCTTTCCTAAAATTGCTTGCATTTGATTTTTCATTCAATTATTTCTACAATCTTTTGCAGCAACACCACTTTTTTGCTGTTGAACGAATGTAGAATAACCCATCAACATCCATCCAGATTTGGAATAAATGAGGATATGTGTGTTTTAGCAAATCTTGCAATAATATGTTAAGGTTACATTTAACCCGTTACTTAGACTAGGAACCTGTTATTAGGACTTCACACCTGTTATTAGGTTGTTTTACATAGTAATATTAATTTCATGATGGTTAAGCACATTTTTCTCCATGAATTCACATTACTGTAATGCATAATTACATAAACAGGGTGTTCTGGTGATATTTATGGTTCATTTAGCCCATATATAGGCTATTAGCAAACCCAATCTCATGAGAAAACATAACTATTTTAAAAGGTGGCAATTTTGTATGAATTCGTACAATGTGATTTAAACGGTAACATATGATTTTTAGAAAACAAGTAAGCATGAAGTTCCACCCCTAAGTTTAACCATCAGTGGAGCGTAAGCCAAACATATGAAAGTGTACAAATGAGATCACATCACCAATTCACAGAAACATAAATTAGTTACACTGGAAGGTGTTTATTAGAAAATTAATTTGTTTTTGTTTTTTTGTTTTTTACTATACAAAATTGTGGAACGGGGTTGACTATTTAAGACCCTGTCTTCTACTGACACAGCCAACAAAATATAGTTAGTATTTGTTCACACCCTAAAAAAGTCATTATGACTGTCAATCATTTTAATATAGGGAAGTTATTACGATAACAGGGTTGACAATGTGGGAACAACTTCACGTCTTTCTATTAAAAAAACAAAACATATATATATATATATATATATATTTATTTATTTATTTGTTATTAAAACATTATGAAATATTATAAAATATTAAAATGTAAAATCATTTTTAAAGTAATTCTCGTTACTGTCATACAGTATTAAAGAATTAATAATGCTGACATTTCTATAGATTTTTTTCTGTACAAAATCATGGTAACAGGGTTGACTATTTAAGATCCTGTCCCTGGCAAACCCAACAAAATATTATTAGTACTTGTTTATTCGCTAAAATATCATTATGGGTGTACATCATTTTAATAAAGGGAAGTTATTACAATAACAGGGTTGACAGTCTGGGAACAGCAAGTCTTTTTAGTAAAATATCATGAGTATTTTTTTGTATTAAAATACTATGAAATATTATAAAATATTCAAAATATAAAATAATTTTCAAAATGCTTCTCATTGCTGTCATACAGTTTTTTTGCTGTAAAAAATCATGGTAACAGGGTTGACTATTTAAGATCTTTTCCCTGGCAAACTCAACAACATACACTGAAAAGTCATTATGGCTGTAAATCATTTTAATAAAGGAAAGTTATTACAATAACAGGGTTGACAGTTTGGGAACAATAAGTCTTTTTAGTAAAACATAAAACATTTAGTAAAAGAGTATTATTTAGTATTAAAACATTATGAAATATTAAATATTAAAATCTAAAATAATTTTCACAATGCTTTTCATTACTGTCATACAGTTTTAAAGAATTAATAATGCTGATATATCTACAGATTTTAACAGTAAAGAATCATGGTAACAGGGTTGACTATTTAAGATCCTTTCCCTGGCAAACCCAACAAAATATTATTAGTGCTTGTTCATACACTGAAAAGTCATTATGACTGTACATCATTTTAATAAAGGGAAGTTATTACAATAACAGGGTTGACAGTCTGGTAGGAACAATTATTTTAGTAAAGTATTATTATTATTATTATTATTATTATTATTATTATTATTATTATTATTATTATTATTATTATTTTAGTATTTAAACATGAAATATAAAATATTCAAATCTAAAATAATTTTCAAAATGCTTCTCATTACTGTCATACAGTTTTAAAGAATTGTGCTGATATTTATACAGTTTTTTTTTACTGTAAAAATCATGATAACAGGGTTGACTATTTAAGATCCTTTCCCTGGCTAACCCAACAAAATATTATCAGTACTTGTTCATACACTGAAAAGTCATTGACTATACATCATTTTAATAAAGATAAGTTATTATGATAACAGGGTTGACAGTATGGAAACAACAAGTCTTTTTAGTAAAATATTATTAGCATTTTTTTGTATTAAAACATTATGAAATATATATAAAATATTCAAATCTAAAATCATTTTCAAAATGTTTCTCATTAAATGTCATACAGTTTTAAAGAATTAATAATGCTGACATTTCTATAGATTTCTTACTGTACAAAGTTATGGTAACAGGGTTAACTATTTAAGACTGTCCCCTACTGACAAATCCAACTAAATATTAAATAGCATAACAGTGTTGCTGGAAAAAAAAAAAAAAAACACACACATCCTAAACAGACAATGACATTATGACTGTACATCAGTTTTTATGATAACATCCTGACAACTTTTTAGTATATTATCATTAGTATTAAAACATAAAATATTCAAACAGTCAAAGTGAGTCTCATTTCTGTCACAGAATGTTTATCTAACACATTGGTTGTTTAAAAATAGAAATCAGCCAAAAAGCAGTACAACAAATACTACCATAATGTATAAATATTTAATTTAAATAATACATAATTATATTTTCATATTACACTAATGAGAATTATGTGTATAAAGTATTCTTTTTTCCTTTTTTTACAATAATTAGCTTATTTTAATTAATCTTATTTTAATAATTATTTGGGTGGAAAATGTGCAGAATTTTCATGAAAATAATGTCAAAGTGCAAAACATTTAAATGCAGAAAAAAATCTTTAAAGCAAAATGTAATGACTCATTTCTTTTAATTTCATGAGATTCATCCTGTTTAGGGGTGTAAAGAACATGTCTTTGTAGCCCCACAGCGTTTATGATACAGTTTCCTGTATTACATAGGAATTGATCTGTTTCACCACTGCATGCCCAGCTCTCAGTCAAAAAAGAAGAAAACAGGCGAGGAGAAATGATCCGTGTTCTACGGATCGCCTCAGGCATGAATTAGTTTCCACCTGCCCTCCTCTGTTACGCACTTAGCACTCTCTTTTTCTCTGTAATGGCAGTTGGCGAAAGCCAGGGGCTAAAAAACCTCTTTCTGTTCGCTGGTTTGTTTTGAAGCCTGAGTGTGGAGGTGGCCATGGATAATTTTGCCGGGTTAACTACTCTGACCTAAAGGTAATTGTCATAAAAAGTGCTGTCATATGCCTTTTATGCTTCCCCTCCTGTGTCTTTCTTTAGTGTGAACTGGTCTGCTGCAAGAGGACGAGAAGAAAAAAAAAAACAGCTAGCTGTAAACCGCAGCCACACAAAGCTTTAAGTCAACATGAAATCAAAATTGACTTTATTTTCCCTTTCTTAATAAATGGCGAATAGTGCTGGTTCTTTAGAACCAGTAATAAAATATTTTGCTACGTATCCTGCCTTTGAACACACATGGGCCATTCCATCAAATGGGTGCCATTTCTGTCCCTAGGACATAACATGTACAAATATGCATAAAAATTAACTATAAAATACATTTTATTATTAAGCAAAGTGTCCTGCACATTAATCTATCTCCACATTTAAAATGTTGCATTTAAAAAATATTAAAATCTACCTAAAACACTGAAAATGTAGCATTTATACATGTCCCCAGTGACTAATGCTACATTTTAACATGAAATATAATATTTAAAATCCTTTAGAATTTTTTTTTTTTGCATTTTTGTGTATTTCCATATCCCATCTGTGATTTAAATACATTTATTTCAAAATAAATTTATAATTGTTTAGATAAAATACACATTTTAGTCGTGTCACTCAGTCCTGTTACCCTAACACGTTCCCCCGTCTAAAAAACTGTATTCCACAAGACACATTTTCAACATAATACTGCAACATCTGAAGGCAATGAAATGATCGAATGCATGTGGTCTTATTTTCTTTTCTGTATATATGATGATATTGTAACTGTAGCTGGGAGCATTATTATAAATATACTGTCCTGTTACCTAAATTATTTTTCAGACGTTACTTATTTATTTTAAAAATACAAATCTTTGATGAATCACTATAATTTGCTGAGTATCCTTATAATATTAGTATGTACTCCTTGTGGTTACATTTTATGTATTTGCTAATTTTATCCTAAAATCTCAATCCTGTTACTTTCAGTCCTGTTACTCATATACCTATATATGCTATACTCAGCTATTGTAACTGAGTGTTAGTAACAGGAATGAGTGATTTATTAATGTAATATTAGGCTACAATCATATTAATCTAAATAAATTTGAAAATACATCTTTTTCTCAACGTTTTGGCCTTTCATCCACACTAAAAAAAACAATTAGTTGACTCAACTTAAAATTATTTGTAACCTGGCTGCCTTAAAATTTTAAGTTCAGTCAACTCAAAAAAAGTTTAAAATGTTAAATTATACTAAGTGACAACTTAGATATTTGAGTTGAATCAACATAAAATTTTAAGGCAGCTGGGTTACTTACCTATCTGTTAAGTTTAGCAAACACAAATATCTAAGTTGTTACTTAGTACAACTTAACATTTTAAGTTGAATAAACCTATTTTAGTTGACTGAACTTAAAATTTTAAGGCAGCAGGGTAACAAATTATTTTAAGCTGACTCAACAAATTGTTTTTTTATTTTTTACAGTACAATGTTTTTGCCCAGAGAAAACTTATGGTTGTTCCGTTATTCACTGTAAAAACATTTGTTGAGTCAACCTAAAATATTTTGTTACCCCACTGCCTTAAAATTTTAAGTTCAGTCAACTGATAAAAAGTTTAGTCAACTTGAAATGTTAAGTCTTACTAAGTGACAACTTATATGGGTTGATT
>JAHKKF010536963.1:0-10241 GCA_019740295.1 Labeo calbasu | reverse complement strand
CTTGCAATTCCAAGGTTATATCCCACAATTCTGACTTTCCAAGTTTGTATCCCGCAATTTTGACTTTTGTCTTGCAATTCCGAGTTTATATCCCACAATTTTGACTTCTGTCTTGCAATTGTTTTTATCCCACAATACTTACTTTCATCTTGCAATTCCAAGTTTATATACTGCAATTCTGAATTTCGTCTTGCAATTCCAAGGTTATATCCCACAATTCTGACTTTTCAAGTTTATATTCCCACAGTTCCTACTTTCGTCTTGCAATTCTGAATTATATCCCGTAACTCTGAATTTCGTCTTGCAATTCTGAGTTTATATCCCACAATTCTGACTTTCCATATTTGTATCCCGCAAATTTGACTTCTGTCTCGCAATTCTGAGTTTTTATCCCGCAATTCTGAATTTCGTCTTGCAATTCCTAGTTTATATGCCACAATTCTGATTTTTTTTGTGCAATTCCAAGTTTATATCCTGCAATTTTGACTTCTGTCTTGCAATTCTGAGTTTATATACCATAATTATGACTTTTGTCTTGCAATTCCAAGTTTATATACTGCAATTCTGAATTTCGTCTTGCAGTTCCGAGTTTATATCCCACAATTAGTTTTAATTACTTTTTGTCTTCTGTCTCAGTTTAAGACATTGTTGAGATCTCTTTTGAAACTCTAGATGAAACAGAGTTCTGGTGACTCCATTTGCACTGTTCAATCTCACTGCTGTCTTGGAGAAACATTTGAGACAGCAATAAGATGTCCCGTTTGATTTTCTTTTCTACGGGGGATCTTCTTCAATTCCAGAAGAAACACATGTGAGATTTCTGGAGTCTTTTTCTCTGAAGAAACATCTGAGAAGAAGATTTCAGCAAAAGCCTCTATTAGGCGTCAGTTTGTTCTTTGTTGATATATCTAGGAGATATAATTTGTTTTTTTCTCCCTTCCTACAGTAAAGAAATTATACAATACTGAGGGTTTTGACAGTGACAGTTCAGTGTAGGTCTGTTATAAACTGGTTTCCCGTTGGGTGTCAGTCAGTTTTTAATGGATAACTTCAGGTGAAATTCATGAAAAATTAAATGATTATGATGATTCATTAATCAGATGTGCCTCTTTCGCCATGCAACTTCTATATGTAAATTAGGCTCATTATAATATTGTGTCATTCACAAAACTCAGCGCTGTATGCTTGCAATATCAACGTTATGCTACAGATGTCTGTGTATTTTTAAGCCGTTTCTAATTCATGGAGAAAAGTGTCATGCACACACAATCTGTCGTATTTGATCAGACTGAGTCGACCGCACCGTTTGGGTCGAGTCGGGTGTCATTTAAGGACCTGCTTTATGTTTCAGTATAATATCCGTGTGGACCTCTGCTGTCTGATCTGTGTGTTTCGGGAAAAGTGGAGGCTAGATGGTGGAGCAGGAACACTGTGTCTCTGTGCTACTGAACTCAATGTTTTCATGTCTAATTCAGTGATATGGGTCTCATTTATTAACTATAAAGAGCTGGCCTTGTCTTCGCTGCTGCATTATTAGACATCATTTAGCTTAGTTTGGAGTCTAGAGTCTAGTGTGAGTTTTTATTTTTTATAGAAATGAATACTTTTATTCAGCAAAGATGCATTAAATTGATCAGAAGTGGCAATCAAGACAGTTATGTTACAAAAGATTTCTATTTCACTTAAATGTTCTTTTGAACTTTGTTCATCATTAATCATTCTGTTTTCAGAAATATGAAGCAGTGCAACTGTTTTCAACACTGATAATCATTTCTTAAACAGCAAATTAGCATGTTAGAATGATTTCTGAAGGATAGTGTGACACTGAAGACTGAAGTAATGATGCTGAAAATTCAGCTTTGATCACAGGAATAATTCATATTTTTAAATGCATTACAATAGAAAAGAGTTAGTTATTTGAAATTGTAATATTTCACAATTTCACTGTATTTTTCATCAAATAAATGCAGCCTTGGTGAGCAGAAGAGACTTGTTTCAAAACCATTAAAAGGCTGTAGATAGGCTGTATTTCTGCGTTAAGCATCTGTCCGTGTTTTGTGATGTTGAGCTCCTCCCTTCATGACCTGAGCAGCACATGGTGCTCTCACAGGGCACAATCCCAGCAGCACTTAGTGAATGAATATTTCATACAGCATTCAGCCGTACAAATGCTCTCAGTTTGACTGTTCATCCTCTCCTCCTGCTCGCTCGGTCTGTTTGAGTTCAGCATGAACACATTGCAAAGAGTGCATGTGTAATATTGATAATGTTTGATATCAGCTCAAACTCTTTTATCTTCTATTGTTTCACAGTAATTCAATGCTTTATATTAATTGCAGTAGCAGCATTCAAGCACACCACCATCCAGAGATGCTTTTTTTCAGTATTTTAGGATGTCACCTCATGTTGTATTCGAGTGCATGCAAGTTGCTTTAGGTAGATGTATGCAGCTGATTTGGCTTTTTGCTTTATTTGACCTGTTCGATGTCCATGTTTTTCTAAACACTGCATCATAGCAGAGACACAGTGATTTAGTCCTTGAATATGTGTGTACTTGTCCAAACAAGACATCTTTTTACGGTCAGGTGTGAGCATGACCCTTTTTAAACTTTCATTCGCCACTGATTTGATGAGTTTCCCATTGTTAGCAGGCTAGCAAATTATGCACTGGTTCACAATGCCTTTTAGTCTGACTGTGTGCATGCATGCGCAACATTAGGAATGTTAACTTTTAAATATTTATCGTAATATTTATCATTTATTCATTTTTATTAATTAATTATAAAGCCAAAGCTGATGCAAGTTACACTGGAAAAAGTGATGTGAATCTGGAACCTGACTATTGGTATTTCCTTAAAGGAATAGTTCAGCCAGAAATTAAAATGAGCTGATAATTGCAGTGAATGGGTGCCGTCAGAATGAGAGTCCAAACAGTTGATGAAAACATCACAGTAATACACAAGTAATTCACACAGCTCCAGTCCATCAATTAATGTCTTGTGAAAAGTGGTGTGAATCCATCATTAAGTTTTTCCACTTCAAACCATTTGTCCATAATGTTGCTTTCTCTTGTGAAAGAGTCATCTCATCTCAATCAGGAGAGAAATATGCACAGATCAAACAAGCCAAAACAGTCCCAGATAGCTGTAAACAAGTATGTGGGTGGATTTTGATGTGAGAGACAATAGGAGATGGACGTTTTTACTGGAGGAAGCATTATTATGGATTATGGACTTGTATTTTAACCAAAAATAATGGTTTGAAGTTAAAAACGTCTTGATGGATTTGTTACAGCTTTTCTCTTAACAGGATTTTAATTGATGGACTGGAGTGGTGTGGATTAGTTGCCTCTTGACTCTCAATCTGACGGCACCCATTCACTGCAGAGGATCCAAGTGATGTAATGCTACATTTGTCCAAACATAGCCATCTTATTCTAGTTTAATCGCATTGTTCATGACATGGACACTATGCATTTTGTTGATCATCTGGAACACTGGAGCCAAGACATTTTAGGCATGTTTTAACAAAATAACTGGGTTCACATGCTCTAGAATCAAGATTTTGCATATTGGAGCAACTGATGCAACAAACAGGCCTGTTGCATTTGAATCGAAGACATTGTGTTGTGATTTGTCAGTAATGGAAGTAATGTCCAGTACCATGTAACGTGACTGAAGAGGTTTATTCATGTCATGGCATTTGTTCTGTTTGCTGTGTGTTGATGTTTCTCAAACGTTCTGCTCTGGGTTTGTTCTAAACCATTAACTAAATGTTAAACCAGTGCAATTATTTTTGCCCGAACAACTTATCATACAGCCAGTTTTGTAGATCATTTCAGTCTGGTTTTGTAAATTCAAATTTGTAAATATTAGTTACATTAATAGAATGTTCAGTATTCAACATTCTAACCAACAGTGGTGATGTCATTGAAATATTTGCATTCTGAATTGCAATTGGTCTTCTTTCTCCCATCTGTTTGGTTTCTTCTGCTTGCCAAGGCTGCATGTGTTTGATCAAAAATAGTAAAAATTGTAAAATTGTGAAATGTTATTACAATTTTAAATAACTATTTTCTATTGTTATATATTTTAAAATGTATTCCTGTGACGCAAAATCATAACTCCAGTCTTCAGTGTCACATGATCATTAAGAAATCATTCTAATATGCTGATTTGCTGCTCAAGAAACATTTCTGATTATCATCAGTGTTGAAGACAGCTGTGCTGCTTCATATTTTTGTGAAAACAGTGATACCCTTGTTTTTTTTAGGTTTCTTTGATAAATGGAAAGTTTAAAAAAACAGCATTTATTTAAAATGCAACTCTTTTTGTAACATTACAAATGTCACTTTTGATCACTTTAATGCGTCCTTGCTGAATAAAAATATGAATTTCTTTCAAGTGGGTCACGTTGTGACTCAAAAACATTATCTCAACCAATGGTGTGAGTTTGGAGTGTGGCTATTTGTCCAACCAATGGATGACAAGGAAATGTCATTATTTTTCTATTCAAATTAGTGTCTCTTCTGGCACAAAGCTTTAAATGAATGGCATTAGTCTGCATTTGGTGTTTAAAACAAACTCTGACCGGAGTGCTTGAGGAATATCAATACCATATGGCCGCAAACAGTGTTATTAAATGTCGATGAGCCCATCCAGACGTTCTGCTGTGATTTGTATCCACTCACAGTGATTTACTGCTGTTTTCCCCTCAGAAACTGAGCCTATGTGTGTTATGGATCAATAGCTGCTGCTTCGGCCGTATTGTTGATTGCAAGCGGAAGAGAAAGTGTTGGCGTGAGGGGAAAGTGCTTCTAATCTGTGAGCTTTGCGTGTCCGCGGCTCCCTGTGGCCCGACGTGAACATAATGGACTCTGCCATGTGAGACAAGCGGTGCTGGTTAATTACTTCACCAGGCCGCTGCCCTTTTCTCTTCTCCTCCCGGCTTTCGGCGTCTGTGTTTTCGCTCGTGTTGCTGCACAAAGCCACCGTAATTATTCCTTCTGTGGCGGATGGAGAGGTGCGAGCGGGGAGTTTATCCGTTTGGGACGGCCGCGCTTTGATCACACGTCACCGCCGCTGACAGGCATCTGCAGCTCACCGCAGATAAAAAGAAATCTGCCGCGACTGGACAAACATCTTTCGCAAACAGTCGTCTGATTCGCTCGCCTAGTCTAGTTTTGAATGCTAATTAACCGTGGTTTATAAACAGCTCCTTTCTGCTGATGCTACTGACAGATTTGCTCATCTTTAAGGAGCAAAATGCACTTCAGAAAGTTTTTCGTTGAGATGTTGCATAAAATATGGATGCAGTGCAGTCTTTCTTTCCAGATGAATTGCTTTATCTTATCAGCGTGCACATTTGTGACCCTGGACCACAAAACCAGTCATGTTTGTAGCAATAGCCAATAGCCGTTGTATGGGTCAAAAGTATTGATTTTTCTTTTATGCCAAAAATCATTACAATATTAAGTAAAGATCATGTTCAATGAAGATATTTTGTAAATTTTCTATCGTAAATATATCAAAACGTAATTTTTCGTTAGTAATATTGATTGCTAAGAACTTGATTTGGACAACTTTAAAGACGATTTTCTCAATATTTGGATTTTTTCAAACTGTTGTATCTCGGATAAATATTGTCCTAACAAACCACACATCAATGGAAAGCTTATTTATTCAGCTTTCAGATGATGTATAAATCTCAGTTTCAAAAAATGTACCCTTATGTCTGGTTTTGTGGCCCAGGGTCACATTTATGATGCAAAGCAGTACTTGCATGTGGAAAACATCAGGTTAGGTGTTGTTTTATCAGCTTTCGTTCATTTAATGTGATGCATAAGCTGATAATCTGAGGTTAAGTGGTTTACTCCGGACCACAGGGTCTCGTCTTTCGCTCAGGGTTCTTGTTGTTTTTTTTTTTTTGTTTTTGTTTTTTTTTTTTTTTTGTCTGGTATCAAATCGGTTTGCTCGTGTTACCAGCCTCCACACTGCAAAGAATGACTTCCCAGTGAGTTTTTAATTTAGCTTTTTTCTTGTTTTCCAGTCAGCATGTCTCAATATCCTTGAAACAGGATAAATCTGCTCAAGAAGCAACTCTGCATAAAATATTAGTAAAAAGTGTGTTTTGTCTTCTGGCACTGATAGTTTTTGTTAAAAAACAAACAGATAAAAAGAATGTGAGAAGAGTAAGACAAAATACACTTGTATTAAAGACACATTCTGTAAAAACTAAATTTTATCTTATGCAGTCTTGCTTCTCAAAGAAATTTATCTTGTTTAATGATTTTGTCTTTTATTATTACTTTATTTGATTTTTGTTTGATGTTTGACAATGTAATCAGACTACTTTTAGATTACTTTCAACTAGGGCTGCACGATAAATCACATGTGATTGTCATGTGCATCAAGCTACACAATATTGTGTTCATAATCGCTTGACTGATCTACGGCTTTGTTTATTAAATGAAAGCATGTGATGGAGATTTGCTAATAACACACAGAACCGGCTTTACTGACGAGATGCGCATGACAATCACATGCGATTTATCATTCAACTCATTTTAATCTCAAACTTGAATCCGATGTGCTGCAATATGTAATCATGTACTCCATAAAAGGTAACTGTAATCTGATTATGAACATTTTAAAATGTAATGTATCTCATGACGAAAATGTACCTCCACTGAGTGGCGTTAAAAGATGAACACATTCAGGTACATTCATGTGGCATTGGTCTTGTACGTGTCAATGCAGTTCTGACATGAAAAATCCATTGCATGGCACTGTAACTCTAATGCTCTGTGATGTTTTAAAAATATTGTACAATCTGCATCACACCTAAGCCTACCCAGTAGTATGAATAGAAGCGAATGTGACGTAAAAACCAGTGTTAATGGTTTTAAAATGCCATTTAGTTTGTCATATTTTAGTCAGCTGAATTGTTTTTAGGTTTAGTCTAGTTTTAGTCGACTAAATATACAGTAAATTTAGTTGGCTAAAATCTAAAGGGTGTAGTTACAGTGTAATGCATTTATTAAGCATTTCTCTAAAATTACCAAACTCATTGTATAGGCTTGATACTAAGGTTTTATCATGATCGACACCGATTTAACTGATGTGACACGCAACATGCCTTTATATTAAAATTAAATGAAACGACTTCTCTTCAATAGTTATATAGGCTAATTATGCATTCTTTATAACGACTTGTTTAACACATTCGTCATTTTTTCAAGCATGCATATTTATATAAATAAATTTACCTTAATCTGAATTAGGGTTAAGTAAAGTGATTTTCTGTTTTTCTTTTGTTGCTTGAGTAACAATGATGCCACAGACAATAGCAACTAAATTGCAATGTATTGATACATGTCCGATATTCTCCCAACTGTTTACGTTCACCCAAGACGTAACCGAGTGTGTTTACATGAATACTCCTCAAAACGGACAGTGCGTCATGATTTTGTGTGTATTTCTCCATTCGTGAGATGCGAAAGAGTACCCGTGTGCTGTGTGAGAGGCACTGCTTAAGTATGTGCGCTCAGAAAACCAGACTGAATTGAGTTCTCTTTTGTGTCGCCAAATTTATCCATATGTCTGCTCTTCTCTTACTATCAGGTGTTGACATTTTTTAACAATTTATGAATCGTGCAGCAAGTGTATTCTAGCTTATGTCCCATCGGATATATCAATTCACAGCAGATTCAATCTGAATGAATCTCCCTAATATTTTTGTCTCATTTTTATTTGTTGATGAAAACGTCAATAGATTTTCGTCATGGTTTTTGTCATTCAAAACAAGTTTTTGTTTCGTTGTAGTCTTGTTTTCATTGGTGACAAAAATGTTGACGAAAATTGCCAAATTATTCATCAATGAAATTAACACTGGTAAAAACACTTGACATTTTAGCTTGTTTTTCGTTCTTTCATCTTTCAGCTCTTTCATCGAGTCATGTTTTTCACAGAATTCGTACCAAAGGATTCCACATCCTAAGTCAAATTCCATGCCGGCTGAGCTTCTAAACAAGCTTTTTCCGTCCTGAAAGCGTAAACATATGGAGCTGTAATAATAACTGTGTAGAAAAAAAGATTACATGTGCTCGCTGTTGGCTTCTAGTGTTAATTTTACCGAGCAAGCTTGTTACATCCGGAAAGTGAAAAACATGGAGCTGTAATTGTAACTGTGTATGAAATCTATTACAAGAGCTTGCTGTTTTAGCACCTCTATTGTTCATTTCTGGAAACTGCAGTGATATCTACTTATTGGTACGAATTTCGCGTCTTGCGAAAAAGTTCCCACAGGTCCATTTTCATGAGATCAGGTAGTAATTACAAGTAGTACTTAATTTTTGGAATCTGATTACGTAATCCAGATGTACTCGGTTTCTACATGAACATAAATGAGAATCGAGAGCTGACATGAATGGGAAGGTAAATGTAAATTTTGAACTTTTAGAATCTTTAATATTTTTTAGAATTTAAGAATTTTAGAGTGTTTACATTTGAAATAGCCATTAACCAATTAATAATGTTTTTTCATTGTTTAATTTTAACGTTAAAATATTGATTCTGCTCGGAGTGAACCAATTTAATTTTTTTTTTTTTTTTTCAAGCTCTGGTCTGAAATGACGTAATAGTGACTTCGAACATGAGCGAATGCCAGAATTTACCGTTTTAACCATGTGACAGTTGAAAAACAAAGCAAAAGTAAGTGTTTTTGCACAGTAATGCAGTCATTTCATGGCATGTTTTTGGTTACTCTAGAGTTGAGATGTGATCTAACCCCGATCCTGAGCCCCGCTGTGGGTGTAGCTTTACTCCATTACCCAGACACCAGACCGGGCCTCTTCCAAACGCCTCYATCAATGATTCAGGGATTCACCCCTCGCGCAGGAGGAAAAAAAAGGGACTCCTCGTGCCAATTAGACRGGCTCGGTGACAAAAACACGGGTGGTAGAGATGGAGGAAGACGGATGGAGAGGGAAGCGAACGGCAGTTAAGGAAGCTGACCGCATCTTCAACCCCCCTCGATCGGGGCGACCCGATTATTCGCTGCTCCCCCGGCGGTGTCATTACTGAGAGACAGTCATTAGCGCGCGCTGGCAAACCTCGAAGGCGCTGGAGGAAAGACTCTGTTCTCCCTCCGCTGGGAAATCTCAGCCTCTTAGACGAGCTCGAGGAAGAAAAGAGCATTAGGATCAGATCTCTTTACCTCCGATCGCTGGTTCATGCTCGCGCAGAGCTGCGAAAATGGCCGTAATTCACTCGCGTAATGGCGCAAACTGGCTCCGATTGCCAAATTGACACAGAAATGGTTGGAGACTTTAGTTTTGCTCTTGCGGGATGAATGAAAAATTGCCAAGTGTCTTCTGCGGTATCAAGAGTCAGTTTAACCAGTATGTTGTGATCACAGGACTGTGGCTGGAGAGCAAAATGATTTTTTTTTCCATGTGTGAGGTTTATTTAAGGTTTCTCTGCTCAGATTTGACTTACTTCTGTAAATCTCTCCTGGATCTTCAAAACCAGATGATTCACCACATGATGGCTGAAAAAAGAGCCACGATGACAGCTGTAATGGTTTACTACAGTATGTTTACTACAGTATGGGACTAAATTAATGTGGTATTTTTTTTAAAACTGTGTTCGTTAACTTTAACTTTGTCTTTTAAAAGTCTTAAAGTATTTTTGTTCAGTTTTGATTTATTGTTCAAAACTGAACAATAATTTTTTGTTCAGGCTCTGATTTATTAAATCAGACTATCCAATTTTAATTAAAACTAATATTATAGACATACTATGTCTGTATATTTCTATCTATCTATGTATCTGTAATTTTATATAGAAAATAAAATTCTATATTTATTAAGATATGTACTGTAATGTTAGTATATATAATTGTGTGTATACAAATATTATATAGACACAATATTTCTATAAATAATATATAGATAATATTAGAAATAATTGTTAACATAAGAATAGTCAATATTAATTAAAAATAAAAATATTTGAAATTACTATATGTACAATTTTATAGCGTAAAATATAAAAATTCTACTGCAGTTTTCATATTGTAGTGCAGATTATTTTTACAGCAGTATTATTTTTACAAATAAAATAAATATAATGTTAATATAAATCAGGAACATTTAATATTAACTTAAAATAATTTAAATAGTTATGTATTTCATAATTTAATATTTAAAAAATAATATTGTTAGTAAATATTGTAGATAT
>JAHKKF010536962.1:4545-24299 GCA_019740295.1 Labeo calbasu | reverse complement strand
TTCTTCTTTAAGGGGGTATAATTACATATTTTAGTCTTAGTAATTTAATAAATGTAATAATTTAAAAGTTAAGTTTAGAAGTGTCATATCGGTAGCGATATCAATGATACTGGCCTTAAAAGTATCGGTATCATAATGAAAACAAAATAACCATCCCTGCTCAGAAGCAAGTCCAAAATTAGCCAATGACTGCTTTCAAAATGGTTTCCTATAGCCTCCCACTCCTGCTACTGGTCGAAAAACAAAAAGCCCCGCCCCCAAACTCACTCCATTGGTTGAGCTGTTGCTGAGTCGTGCTGGCCGAGATTTTGAAAACAAACTAAAACGTTTTGAAACCACCACAGAGCCAGAATTGTGAGAAACGTGAGAAACCAACCTACATGTGGCTTACTTACAGCTATGTCTATGTCTATTAATCTCAGCATTTATCATCAAAATTACAAACATCATCTTTAAAAGCACTATGAAGCCAAACTCAAGTCAATTTATTTCGCTATTGTAATACTGAGAAAACTTATGACATACAGCAAGCTCCTAAAGCAGCTCTGACAGGGATATAAATGCAATAAAAGTGCATTTCAGGACCACCGTGCCACACGGCTGTCAGAGCCTTGAGTAGTTGCCGGCAAAAGCGCAAACAAGGTAAACTTTTATGAGCAGCCAGGAAATGTGTGGCAGCTGCCGTCTCTAGACTATCTCAGCCTGCACACTCCATTCATCTGTCCCCTATGTGTGTGTGTGCGTCGTCCCCAACCAACCCTCTCGTCTTCAGAGCCCGTCACTTCCCCAGATGCATTCTGTTCATCCTGTTTGTGCACTCTGCATTATGAACTGTCACATCTGATGAAATAATGGTAAAATGACAGCTCCGAATGCACTAGTCCGCTTACTAGACACTTTACACTTATAGCTTGACTTTGTCCCTTCCTTGCCGGTGTTTTTTTCGAGCTGGTCTTGCATGGTAAGTCAAGGTGACAACATGTTGTGTTTTTTTTAAAAAAACAATCAGCCACAAACAGGACAGGTTTCACACTAAAGCAACAGGTTCTGAGGGAATTGAACTGGAATTCCTGAGCTTGCAACACAGTGTTGACACACTACATTAAACCACTCGCCGTCTCTCGAGGCGAACGGCTGAATTTAGAAGGCGGCTTCTGGGGAATGCCTTCCTTCCTTTAAGTCTCTTTCCGTCGCTGTCTGGAGCTCATTTGAGAAACAGTCAAAAGGACCGTCTTTATCGGGATTCCGCCGAGATGCTTTCTCAGTCATCTCTCCTTGAACGAAGATCAAAGAAACGGTGGTATAACAGTCCTGAGGGCTCAGGAAAGGTTTTCTCCACATTTCAAGAGCGAATTCAAAGTCAACATAGCCGAGACGAGAGGGACGTAAAACCTAAAATGTGCCCATTACAGATTCCACAGGTGTTTGAGACGTAAAATAAACAAGCGAAGTTAAAGTAAACTTCTGCTTTAAAGGATCGGCCCTCGCTGGCTGACTTCCGAAAGGAAACTGTCTTAAATGGTAAAGCCCCACAAAAATAGAAGCGCATGGGACTTGGGGAGCTCGGTGTGTGGTTAGGGAAGTGTGTGGGTGGGGTCACGCTGGCAGCAAACAGGTATGTGCTCACCGAAGCGTGTGATTGGAGAATGTAGCGGCTGAGGAGAAAGAAAATGAACACCTCTCGAAATGTGAAAATAAATTCATTATTTATAAACAGAATATACACATAAAATACTCAGCTCATAAATTGCATCTGACATAAACTCCAAAACCTAGTGAGATTCCTACCTACACAGCATTTTAAGAAGTTGCAGGTGTATTTTTATGCTTAGAACATCATCGTTGGTTTAACGACATGCTAACGTCGCATTCTAATGCAAATTATTTCTGTACGATACACTATTTCTATGTTTTTTCAAGTAGTACATTGCGAGGTTTGGGTTATTTTTATGCTTATTTGGTTATTGTGAAATTCTACTGATATCAATAGTGAATCAGGTATGCAGCATGATTCACGCAGGTCAATTATTTATTACTGTATATCACGCTGCTAGCAATATGTTAATGCCAAATTCTACTGAAATCGATACAGAGTTAGGTTTTCAGTGTGATTTCTGATACTTATTTGGCTATTTTTATGCATGTTGGAGTATCGGGTTATTAGCAACATGTTAATGACAAATTCTACAGCAATCAATGGTAAATCGAGTTTCCAGTGCAATTCACATGAATATCTATGTTTGTGCTATTAGATTAGCACATTGTTAACTTAGCAACATGCTAACTTGAAATTCTTTTGAAACCAATGGGAAGTCAATTGACATCAATTGATAGCTTAGCAACGTGTTAACAACAAATTCTATTGTAATCAATGGTAAATCGAGTTTTCAGTATGATTTACATAAATATCTATATTTGTGCTATTAGACTATTGCATTGTTAACTTAATGACATGCTAACTTGAAATTCTTTTGAAACCAGTGGGAGCTCAATTGATTTCAATTGGTAGCTTAGCAACATACTAATGACAAATTCTATTGCTATCAATGGTTAATCATGTTTCAAGCGTGATTCACATGAATATCTATATTTGTGCTATTAGATTATGGCATAATTAACAGTTTATTGATATTAATTGATATCTTAACAACATGCTAACAACAAATCCTATTGCAATCAATGGTAAATCAAAATTTCAGTGCAATTCACGAGTATCTATATCTGTGCTATTAGATTATCACATTGTTAATTTAGCAACATGTTAACTTGAGAAATTATTTTGAAACCAATGGAAAGTCAATTAATATCAATTGATAGCTTAGCTACATGCTAATAACAAATTCTATTGCACTCAATGATAAATCAAGTTTCCAGTGCAATTCACATGAATAGCTATATTTGTGCTATTAGATTATGGCATTGTTAACTTAACAACATGCTAACAACAAATTATATTGCAATTAATGGTAAATTGAGTTTCCAGTGCAATTCACATGAACAGCTATTTTATTAGCTATGTTACCTGAATATCATATTGTCAAGTTAGCATGTAGCATGTTTTTTTTTTTGTTGTTTGTTTTTTTGCAAAATTCTATTAAAACTGATGTCAAGTCAGGTTTCCAGTGTGCGTCATATAAACATGGCTATTTGAGACATTTTGTATGTTTATTAGAGTGTCTTGTTAGCAACAAGCAAGACAAATTCTATTGAAATCAATGCAGAATCAGGTTTCCAGTGTAATTTGCGTAAACAGGGCTATGTGAGGTAGTTTTATGCTTATTGGATTATCACATTGCTAGCAACTTGCTAACGACTAATTCTGTTGTAATCAAAGGTAAAATTTGTGCTATTCGATCATCGCATTGTTAAATTCGCAAAATGCAAACTTTAAGATCTTTTGAAATCAATGGGAAGTCAGGTTTTAAGTGTGATTTAAATGACTATGGCTATTTGTGTTCTTTCTATGCTTATCACATTGATAGCCAATCAACATGCTAATGCTAAATTCTACTGAAATTGAGTCAGGTTTCCAGTGTGATTCATGTTAACATGGCTATTTGAGGTATTTTTATGTTTATTGGAGTGTCACAGTGTTAGCAACATGCTGACAATAACAAAGTGTTTTCCGGGGATATTTGTGTTGTTTTTAAGCTCATAAATGGATCACATTATCATCATGCTAACCTGAAATTCTTTTGAAATCAATGGGGAGTCGGGTTTCAAGAGCAATTCACATGAAGATGGCTATTTGTGTTCTTTCTACGCTTATTGGAGCATCAAACTGCTAGCTTAGCAACATGCTAATGTCAAGTTTATTGAAATCAATGCTGAGTCAGGTTTCCAGAGCAGAGTTTTAATCTGGCACAGAGATGCAGAGCGTATGTAGAGCGTTCCAAATCAGTCACTTAACAAGGTTCTATTTCTATTGCGACGCTGCCTATGTAGGAAACAATAGCTCAGGTTTTTGGAACCGAGCTATAGTTTCTTAATTTTGGTTGGCAGCATCCATCTTTATGTAATACTGTGCTAAGCTCACAGCTTTCAGCTGAGAACCCTTGAGAGTGATGCCAACCTGATACAAACTTGACCTGACTTTCTTAGAGCATGAAAAGCCCTAGCTTGCCCAAAGCCTGTCTAGATGATGTGCAGTCAGCAGGCAGTGGCCGCTGGGACTACCAACAGCTCCATGCACCACGGATAAGACGCCTCCAATAGCCAATCCCTGGGGTGGCTTGGCCTGAATCCCAGCCTTTAGAGTGGCATCGTCTAGAGACATGGATCCCTCATCATTTGGGCACAGCCTGCCTACACATCCATCACACAAGTCCCTCTCCAGCACCGCCTCCAACATCCAAAATCTGATACGCAATGACACTGTCCTTACGATAATTTGTCTTGGTTCATAATGTCCTCCAAATTCAGCATGCACACTGCATCTACAGGTCCTGCAAGTGACCCTGTTTGTTTAGGAGACCAGCCTCAGTCTATGAAGATGAAGACCTTGTTTTGGTTCATTTATTCAGTCTGGCTTTTCTCCAACCACAATCAATTCAAATTCAAACTTTCACTCACCTTCATTTACTCTTGTTTTTGAATTGCTGTTGAACCCATTTAGATTAAACCTCAGACTGAAACACAAAACAGCTAAATAGAATCTGTTTAAGCTACAAATCTGTAAAAGAACAGACTCTGAATACGTGTTTATACTGAATGACCTTGTCTTTGGCACCTTTGAAGCAGCTGACTTATAAATTTGGCATGAAACAGCATTCACAAGCATTTTACTTCCATTATATGACAGGTTTCAAGGTGAAACAGGGTGTTTAATCAAATAAAATTTGAGGACGGCACTTGTGTTCATTCACAGGATCTGACTGGATGATGAAAAGTGGGTGTTCCATATTACAATAGACCTGAAAGTGTTTAGATTTTGGATAACTATTCCTTTCCTAAAACACCACTGGCCCTCACTTTTGAGGAGGTCAAGTTCACCCTCGAGAGCATGATGTATACCAATGGTAATTTATTGGTATTGGCCAATATTGAAAATATAAAATGCACATCCAACAGTTCTTATAGGGTCTTTCCAGCATTGATATGTAATATGGAGTACAGTGATGCTTATATGATTCTCAAAGATTGATGATTAAGCTCTAATTGGTTTTCATCCAGCTGATCAGTCTATAAATCAAGAGATCAACAATGACTCAAGCAAAGGAAGAAGCGTTTAGTCATTCTCAAGAC
The DNA here is from genome assembly GCA_019740295.1 of Labeo calbasu. NCBI lineage: Eukaryota > Metazoa > Chordata > Actinopteri > Cypriniformes > Cyprinidae > Labeo > Labeo calbasu. The sequence goes on along the minus strand of JAHKKF010536962.1, from coordinate 19,055 downwards.
ACTTTTTTTTTCTTTCTCAGAACTGCTGCCCACATTCTGTCACCTTTTAAAAACAAACACCCGGCGAAATGCTTCAGAAATAAAAATCTTTCTTATGTGACCTATTCAAAGTGTGAGTGTATAAATAATAATCACTTGAAATCACACCATTTCAAGTGGTTTGCTGGCCCACAGAGGCCGAGCGTCTAAATGTCACTCAATGACTGGAGCAATGAAACCGCACCATGTGTGAACCAATTGTAAGAGGAAGTGAATGGCGAGCTGGCAGGGGACGCATCCCATGTTACATCACAAGGCAAGCTGGCACTGCGGTGTCTGTGTTGGGCACTATTCATGGGCACAGGCTGAGGCAGGAGACCCAGCAGGGCCAGGAAGAGCTATATGGAGCAGATGGGAGCGTCCTGCAGAGCAACAAGACTCTAGAAGTCTAAGAGGAGCGCTCTCCACAGTCGGACCACTGCGATAACATCCACTCAATTTATTAGCACGTTTCTCACCAGGTGATGTGTGGTATGGTTGGCAATCACGACTTCCTTTATTTTATTTTTGGCATATTTGCCAACTAAAATGACAAAGACAGTAGACAGGAGACGGGATTTCTTTAGAAAGAGATTGGATCTGATTATTACATAACATGCGTCATTTCTTTTTCTCAAACCAGTAACCCAAAAATGAAGATTTCTTGATTATTTACTCACTCCCAGGCCATCTTAGTAAATGACTTACTTTCTTCAGGTTTTGGAGGAAAACAATCCAGGAAATTTAATGAGAGTGTGTTAAGCACAGATAAAAAACAAAACAAAAAAGACATTATGTAGCAAGCCTGTAACCCCCTAAGTCAATCATTTTAAAAAAGCGTTTTTAGCAAACTCATGTAATTTACCATAAAATATTATGGTTTTTAATGTTTATAACTGTTACGGTGCCAGCTGTGGTCCGATCTCCTTAAAACTTTGCATGCTTGTTTAGAACCACCTGTCGCTTGAGCTCAGAAGGTTTTGTGTAGTTTTGAGTTTTCCCTTAGGCTTTATAGGATTTTGGGTACATTTGGACAGGGCCCTTTTCTAAACAAGCCTGTTATAGCTTCCCAAAGGGTAAATTGTAACTTTTTTGATAATTATTAATCTAGAGAGTCCAGAGAAATGTACTGCAATGTTTTTTTTTTTCCAAACTGAGCAAAAAACCTAGGACTAGTTCACAAAAGTAGCTTTTTTCCAATCAAACGATTTGATTGACAGCAGTGGTTATAGAGGCAAAGTTGTCCAGAAAAAGGAGTTCTGTCGTATCACGTGTATGTGCAAAAAAACGTGCAATGTTTACACCCCTTGAAAAATGCGATATTGCCCCCCAGTGGCCAATTTCTTTCAAATTTCTCACAGACCTTTGGGGTTGTGAGCCAAATAGGCCCACCATTAACCTTGTCTAATAGGTGCTCAAATTCATTGGCCAATGGTGGCATAGACACATGTGGCACTTTGGACCAAGACTGTGCTCAGTGATTTTCATGGTGATTGGATAAATGGTTGCGTAGGTATAGCCATTTTTATGTTTTTCCCCCTCTTATAGTGCCTCCACGTGGCCAAGCTGGACGATTTTTGTCTCTTACATAAGTTTTCTGTGTTTGTCAAAAATATCTCATTCCGTTCAGGAGTTACAGGCGTTTTACAAAAAGTGAGCCCCGCCTCTTTCGAACATTTTGGCGTTGCGTTTCAGCAGTGAGTCAACAGACTTATTTATTTATTTATTTATTTATTTAAAACTGGTTTGGTTCCAATCGAGTGAAAAACCTAGGACTACTTTGCAAAAGTTTTTTAGATTTTTCTTAAATCTAAAATACCTGAAAAGTTTGCCAAGACTGACAACTGAGGCATGACAATGACATAAGACACTTGAGTCTGTGACTGACAGTTTAGAAGTTATGAGCGATTTCGTATTTTTGATCGCCGTAGCGCCCCCATCAGGCCAATTGGGGTGAGCCTTGGTGACGTTGTCAGTGCGAGTACTACCATCCCTCCAAATTTCAAGACTCTACAACTTACGGTTTGGTCTGCATGATCAGTTTTACACAGAGATTGCTGATCCATGGCCATTCTAACAATTACAATAGGGTTTCAGCGCTATGCACTCGATCCCCTACAAAAGACAAATGCTTACTTTGGTCCAGCTCAATTTGGTTCACCCAAACATTTGTATTTCCTGATTTGTTTACTCATCCCCAGAGCATTTGTGGTTAAAAAGTATATAAATTTGTCTTTTTTTTTTTTTTTAGGAAATAACCAATCATTTTGCTAAATAAGACCTTTATTCCTCAAGCTGGGATCGTGTAGAGCCCTTTGAAGCTGCATTGAAACTCCAACTGGACCTTCAAATCAGTGGCCACCATTGAAGTCCACTATATGGAGAAAAATCCTGGAATGTTTTCCTCAAAAACCTTTATTTCTTTTCACCTGAAGAAAAAAAAGACATAACATCTTAGATGACATGGGGGTGAGAACATTTTTATTCTGGAAGTGAACTAATCCTTCAAGTTCCCAAAAATTATTTTTATGAATATTAAAAAAAAAATAAATAAAATAAATAAATAAAAATAAAATAAATTAATAATAATAATAATAATAATAATAATAATAACAATAATAATAATAATAATTTTCATATTGTTCATTGTAATGTCTATATTCATATTTAAACAACTGATTTTTGTTTTTGACTTTTCTCTTAATGTGTTCTTTTTTAACATAGTGTGTGGAATTTTAACATTGCAATTTCAGCACCACTAGCGCTTTTAGCAATTAAAGTGATTGTTTCCAAACAGGTTTCCCCAAACACTCCCCTCTGTAATTGGTCAGTCAAACAAAGAGCCCCACCCCAAACTCACATGATTGGTTGTGCTGTTGCTGTGTCGGCAGAAGGTGATACTCAAACAAACAGTAATGCTTCAAAAGCACTACACCGTTTTCACTTTTCTGTGAAAATAACCCACTAACGACTTATTAAAATTCTTCCTCAGTTTACTATACAGAGACATCAATATCAAAGAAATTAGACACTTCAGCTTGAGGACGCCTGAGGTAAATCTGTATATTAATAAGCTTACTAAGAATTTAGTGAGGGACTATGGCTTTGTTCCTTAGTTGTTATACACTCTCATATGGTTTTACATCTCAGACAATTTCAAACAATTAGCACAGCAGATAATTTGTCTCAATGACAGCTAAACAAATGCTACAAATCCAACAGGAGGACCAACAAAAAAAAAGTGATTAAAGCTCCAGGCTACACAATTAACCTCTCGGGAACAACTCTAAACACACATACTCCAACATTATGTATTCAGGCCTGGGTTTAGAGGTGTTAGACCACCAAATCTAAAAACGCTATAGATTTTATCTGCTCCAAGAAAACTGACTGCACTGAAATCATTTCAGTGAATGCATGAATAAGAAATAAGTTTGCACAGTTATAAAGCCAAGACTATGATTTACATTCATATAAAAGATTAAAATGATTTTAGAATAATATCTGCCTAGTTTTTGTTGGTGTTTGGTGCATTAATTCAGCGGTTTCTCAACCTTTTTCACTCAAAGGCCCTCCACAATATATATAATTTCCAATATTTCTGCTGTAATTAAGCTGCTAATTAACTGAAACAGGGAGTATTGATACAAAATTCATCAACCATGATTCATTTTATGACTTTGTAAGTGTCAAGAACTGCTTGCTCTTTAATTAAAAACAACAGTTAATTAGTTATCTTTTTATACTTTTTATTTTCATATTTATTATTTTATTATATATTATAACATGAATATCTGAATATAATATATTAATATATTTGCTTATTTAATATATTTATTCATTTAAATTTTGCAGCTTCCTGGTAAATTGTTGTTGTTTGTTTGTTTGTTTGTTTGTGTGTGTATAAATATATATATATATATATATATATATATACACACACACACACACATACATGCATACACACACACACACACACACACACACACACATATATATTAGTATTTAAGTATAAGTATTTAAATAAAATATTTAAAAACAATAAATATTAAATATTTTATTTATATACTTAAGTTAATACTTAATTTAAATGCTTTAAAGTTTTTGTTTTGTTTTTCCAATTGACATTTCCATTCATTTATTTTTAATTGACCAATTTAGGGGTATTGTGCCCACTTAAAACATGTTAAAATCTTATTAGTAATTTAACCAACAAAACATTATACAACCCTGAAATTAAATAATCATGATTAATTTTGTGAATTTTGTATTTATTCATTTATTTATTTTAAAAACTAATTTTAAAAATGAGTCATCTTGTGGCCCCCTGCTTGAACCTTAGGTAGACTGATTGATTGATTGATATTTATATATATATATATATAGAGAGAGAGAGAGAGAGAGAGAGAGAGAGAGAGAGAGAGAGAGAGAGAGAAAATCTCCTTAAAAAGTATACACTGCAAGCACACTTCTGTTTCTCCTGATTTGCTAAATTTTCCTTCCTTTATGTTACATTCATGAATTCAGTCATTTTTTTTCCCCCACAGTATGTAAGTGGAGATGAGCTGAAAATATGCTCACCTCCTTTGACAAATGCCAGGAGGCCTTCATGAAGAAAAACTGCCAGGTTCCTTTAGGACGATCATCCATTCCCTCTATTACATGTTCATGGCGGTAATGGTTTTAAATGCAGAAGCTCCTGGTCTGACTGATGCACCGCCAGAAGGCCGAGAGTGAAGATAGACTAGTTTAATTTGCGCTAAAAGACTGAAGCCAGACTAATAACAACGTTTCTCAACGAACAAGCCGAGCGGCTCGTGCACTCTGACAGGACGCAGTGAAATACACTGGTAGGAGTCCTGTTACAGATACCACCAATCACACAGGACAGCTGTTCAGCTAAAACACTCTTCAGAGGAAGATTGGATTGAAACAATAAGCCTGAGCAGCACAGCTCGGTTTATCGAAGCATGGGCACCAACCGCTAGGTCATGGCTCTGACAGCTATTTCAGTTGCAGCAGAGTTGAGAAACAGTTTCCAAGTAGGAAACTGACCTATATGACCGGTCTGTAATGGTCAGTGTACTTTCCTAAGCATGCTTCCCTCTGCTGTGGGAGCAACAGCAGTTCAGCTGATTGAAAACGCTTGAATGAACTGATCAAGCTGCTGCCAGTTTCAATGCAGAGAACATGATGCTGGCGAAATTGGAGTTTGTAGTAAACTTCACATAGTTTCCATAATGCCCTGAGCTTTTCTTTCACTACAGTTTCAACTTTTTGACCAACAGACTAGAGGTCGACTGATTTCTTCATTTCAGGGCCGATGCCAATACCGATTATTACAGATCAGGCAGACCGATAACCGATATTTTGAACCAGATACATATGTCTGGTGTAAAAATAAAAAAAAAATAATGTCAAAATTAAGAATAACAAGGGCTCTGACAAAAACTTTCTTTGAAAGGTTTACATTTATCAGCAAATATGTTTTGAAAATGACTGATACCGATAATCGGTCGAGCCCTACAACAGACATTATATCATCTTCCCAGTACAATGATGTAATGACATTAAATAAGACAGCCAATTTAGGAGTGAAAAAAAAAATCCATAACAGTTGAATAATTAAATCAATTTCCTACCCAAAATACACTTTTTGGCCTGCTGTCAAATATTAAAAAAAAAATATATATATTATAATAATAATAATAATAATAATAATAATAATTTTATATATATAAGTATGGGATCATGCACATCAAGGCTGCATTTATTTGATCAAAAATACAGAAAACAATAATATCACAAAATGTTATTACAATAATTTTAATTTACTTTAAAATATTAATAAATTTATCCCTGTGAGGCAAAGCTGAATTTTCATCAGCTGTTATTCCAGTCTTAAGTGTCTTAAGATTTATTATCAGAATTATCCATGTTAAAAACAGTTGTGCTGTCAAATTTTTTTTTTGGAACCTGTGATTCTTTTCTTCAGGATTCTTTGATGAATAACAAAGAACAGCATTTATTCAAAATATAAATCTGTTCTAACAATGTAAATCTATGCTATCACTTTTAATTAAATTAACACATCCTTGGTAAATAAAAGTGTTAATTTCTTTCAAAAAAAAGAAAGAATAAAAATTGACTGACCCCAAACTTTTGAACAGTAGAGAACATTGTTAGAAAATATTTCTATTTTAAATAAACGCTGTTCTTTTTAACTTTTTATTCACTAAAGAATCATGGAAAAAACTTATCACAGGTTCCAAGACAATATTAAGCAACACAACTGTTTCCAGCACTGATTAAAAAAAAAAAATAAAAAAAAACTGTATATTAGAATGATTTCTGAAGAAACATGTGACACTTAAGACTGGAGTAACAGCTGATGAAAATTCAGCTTTGCATCACAAATATATTTATATTTTAAAGATATTTTAAAGTATATTAAAATAAAAACCATTACTTTATATTGTAATAACATTTTGCAAAATTACTGTTTTTTTCTGTATTTTTGATCAAATAAATGCAGCCTTGATGTGCATAAGAGACTTCTTTTAAAAAAAACATGACAAGTCTTACTGTTCCCAAACTTCTGAGTGTCAGTGTGTAATATAATAATAATAATAATAATTATTATTATTATTATTATTATTATTATTATTATTATTATTATTATTATTGTTATTATTGTTATTTTAAACATTCGACAGCAGGCCAAAAAGTGTATTTTGGGTAGAAAATTAATTTAATTATTCAACTCTTATGTTTTTTTTTTTTTTTTTGTATATATTTGTCATTCATGTAAAACACTACCCATTAATTACAATAATTATTCATTTTAAAAAATAATAACACCAGAAACAACATGCACTTGTAGATTGCTGGGGCTCAAATTTGACAGTTTTTACTTAAAAATAAAAAAATGCTTAACAAATATAATTTTTTCTGTCTCTCTCTGCATGATTGTCCCTCCAGTTACACTTTAAACATTACAGACTATGAAAGGGATAAGAATGAAATGTGAACTATAAAAAAATCTTAAATTTTCAGCAAAAAAAAAAAAAATGTATTCATTGTCAGAGCAAACAAACCTCCATTTTGAACCCTATTTCTCCTTGGCAAGTATTTTTTTTCCAATGCATCCATCAAACCACAGATTGGAGCCACCTTATTAGTATTCCTAATGCCAGTTTCTTGTTTTCTCCACTACCAAGATTTCAAAGCAGACCCATGTCATGCTCCTGGCAGAAGCAAGTCATCTTACCAGGTCTTAGCATAAATGAAACTCTTAGACGCCGCAGCATTTCTCAGCTCTGGCACGAGTCCCACGAGGTTCGTCAGCTGAAATGCAGCGTGGCATAGTGAATATCAACACCACACTGAAATCAATGAAATGCTCAACACGCGCTGACAAAATGTCACACGGGCCTAGCGGTCTAGAAAGTACAGAAGAGCAAGCTGGAAAACTTGTTTAGTGAGAAGCCAGTCACCGTCTCTACTCGGTTTAAATTATTCCAGGTTCTGCGCTGGAGACGCAGATCAATGGGTTCAAACCCGCATAATCCACGCTGCATGCCGAGTAATGACCAGCCGCTCACCTCTCCTGAGGGTGGATGTAGTAAAGGACAATAATCACAGGGAACTCTTGTTCTGGTCATATCGACTCACCTGTGACTGACGGCACCAACTCTGAGGCCCTGTTTACACCTTGTATCAGCATCCGTCTCGGCCGATCCCAGCACAGACCATCAGCTAAGACAGATCGCCATTGACTTATGGAAGTAATGTGTCTCAAACGCATCTCCTGTGACCACTTCCGATCGGATTTCGAGGAAAGCATCACTACATGAATGACTTACTACTTCAGTGTTACTTCATCTCATCTGTCACTGCATGTTGATATTCAAGGTCAACCACATGATGCTAATGATGTACGGATCAATGAACTGATTTAAAAATACATTGATTTATGCACTTGATGAGGCACATACACATAATCTATTATGATTAGCTTGTTTTTAATTTCAGAATTAAGATTCATTTTATTAAATCTTGGGGGGAAAAGGTAAAAACATGTCACAGTGGTACAACTGTCCTAATATCCTTATTACACGTTTCTTAAAATATTATAAATATTAATATGTAAAACATAAAAAAACCTTTTTATTGTAGGTTATTATAGTATAAAATACTTACAAGAATACTCAAACTTATTTTATTTCAACTCAGTTTAAGTTGAAGTACTAAAATTAAATAAAAAATAAAAAAAAAAATACAATTCATTAAAATAAAATAAAATCTGAAAATATAATAAAATAAAATAAATAAATAAATATAATTTTATATTTTATCATAATTTTATCATAAATAAAATAAATTCAATTATAAAATGTAAAATAAAATATAAAAAATGAAATTAAACTAAAAATTAAATAAAATAAAATAAAACAAAATCTAATAATAAAATTAAAAAAATAATTGTACAATAAAATACAAAATAAAATAAAGTTAAATTAAATTTAAAAAATAAACTAGAATAAAATAAAAAATACAAATAGAATTAAATTAAAAATAACAAAAATAAAAATAAAATAAAAAATTAAAAACAACAAAAGTTAAAATGAAATCATTTAAACTAAAATAAAATAAACAGAATCCAATAAAATAACAAAATAAAATAAATTATAATAAATGAAATTATGCAATGAAATAAAAAGAAAATAATAAAGAATGAAAATACAAATAAAAATGAAATATTATTTAAAAAATTAAATAAAATATAAAATAAAATAAGTAAAAAATAAAATTAAATCTGTGCACATAATATGTTATAAATTTTGCTTGATGGCCACACCATATGACATTTTGAGAGGCATTAAATTAACACTCAAAAACGGTAATCAAATTTAAACTAAAATGAACATAAAGAATAATTTTCTGAACTTGCCACATGCATTTTAAAACTATATTTTTTGGTAACACTTCATTTTAAAGTGTTTTACACGTTTTTAATCAAATTACTATAGTAATAACAGTAAATTATGCATAAAACCCTAACCCTATAGTAAGTACATGTTGTTAATTAATATTTCTTAGCACTTGTGTAATTACATTGTAACAAGGACACCTTTAAATAAGTGCAGCCAGGTTTTTTTTTTTCTTTTCTTTTTCTTTATCTTGGGAACTCTAACAAGTAAACCCTTGTGATAGTGCAACGGCTGACTGAGCTGAGTAGGGAGTGTTTGAGTTTGTTAGGAATGGAGCTGCATTTATGCTACAAATGCAATGTGATTACATGCATCTACCTCAGAATGAGATCTGTGTGATTTGAACCCAAAAGTGATGCTAGTACCAGGTGTAAATGGACTCTGAAACCTCTTCCTCCTCTTGGATTCACAAAGATCGGCAAGTCTAAATCTCATACAGGCCGTAATCCTCCTGACCAACCACAGGACAAATCACACGCACTCGTAACTAACATCCCATTGGAAATCAATGACAGCCACTTAAGCCTGACTGCTTCACTGAAGTGCACCAGAAACAGGTCTGCTCTTCTTCACCCACTTAATCACACACGCACTCCAGACACGACTTCACGTCTGAAGACAAGAGTCCAGTCGGTGGCCTTCAGGTGATCAGAGCGCCTGGCCGCTCTATGTAGTCCTGTCAGAGGCGACCGGTGGGCTGCTGACTGATGTAGGCTGAGTAATCATTGGCACTCGAGTGCAGTGGGTGGTGAGTCGATGTGGTGCAAACGCAACAGGATCTGCGAAAGCGACGACTCCCGATGCAAGCTCCAGTACTCAGCTGTGAGAACTGCATGATGGGGAAATTCCTGCATTGGGCAATGCTGGAGACGAACGCTCATGCTGGCTTAAAAGCTCCCGGACTAAAAAAGTGCTCTAAACCGCTTCCAGTTTGGTACTGGAGAAGCCCGACAATTACAAATGAATGCTGACAAAAACATCTGGCAAAAAAGCAGAATAATTAGAATAATAGCCAACAAGGTTGTACATGATTTACATATTCAAATATTATATTAACGGAAGTAAGGAGGAGGATGAAACGAGAACCATTTTGTTCCACAGAATAAAGGTCTTTTTTTTTTTTTTTAAGCTTAATGCGAGTGTCTAAAATAAAATAAAATAAATAATAAACCAATAAATAAAAATAAATTCAATTAGAAAATGTCAAATAAAACATAAATTTTATTAAACTATCAATAAAATAAAAATAGCAATAATTAAAAATTAAAATGAAAATAAAACGAAATCTAACAATGAAATAAAAATAAATTATAAATAACAAAAAATAAAATGAAATTTAAAATAAATAAAAAATATTAATACATTGAATTTAATTAAAATATCAAATAGAATAAAATATAAAATGTACAAATAAAATAAAGTAAACAATAATAGAAAAATAAAAATAAAATAAAAATCTAAAAATAAAAGTTAAAATGAAATCATTTAAAATAAAATAAAAAATAAAATATAAATAAAATATAAAAAATATAAATAAAATATAAAAAAAATTACACAATCCAATAACATAAAACAAAATAAATTATAATAAAAGAAAGTATGCAATGAAATAAAAAGAAAATAAGAAAGAAAATTAAATAATATGAAAAAAAATCATATTAAATAAAATATAAAATAAAGTAAAAAATAAAATAAAATCTGTGCAGAAAATATGTTATAAATTTTGCTTGACGGCCACACCATATGACATTTTTAGAGGCATTAAATTAACACTCAAAAACGGTAATCAAAATGAAACTAAAATGAATATAATGAGTAATTTTCTGAACACATGCGTTTTAAAACTATATTTTTTGGGTAACACTTCATTTTACAGAAATTATTCATTCAGAAATCATTCTAATATTCTGATTTGCTGCTCAAAAAAACATTATTATTATTATGTTGAAAACAGCTCAGAATTCTTTCAAGTTTATTTGATGAATAAAAAGCTCAGAAGAACAGCATTTATCTGAAACAGAAATCTTTTGTAACATTATAAATGTCTTTATCATCACTTTTGATCAATTTAAAGCATCCTTGCTAAGAAAAACCATTAATTTCTATAATTTCTTTCCCATAAATAAATAAAATAAATAAAAAACTGACTCCAAGCTTTTAAATGGTATAGTGTATAATGTTACAAAAGCTTTTTATTGCAGATAAATGCTGATCTTTGGATCTTTCTATTCATCAAAGAATCCTGAAAAAAAAATAATAATAAAAGTATTCTACAGTTTTAAATATTGATAATAACATAAAAAAATATTCTTGAACAGCATATTAGAATGATTTCTGAAGGATCATGTGACACTGAAGACTGGAGTAATGATGCTGAAAATTCAGCTTTGATGGCAGGCATAAATAAAATTTTAAAATATATTCAAATAGAAAGCAGTTATTTTAAATAGTAAAAATGTTTCATTATTTTACTGCTTTTTTCCCAGTAAACATTTATTTTTACTTCAAGTAATGAAAATGTTTGTTTATGGTTTCCATTTTAGAATCTGTTTTGTTATATAATATCCCTGTTTTAGAGCCCATTATTATTAGTTTATACATATAATACTTATAAGAATACATCAAAAATGATTGCTATAATACATTATTACTGTATAGGCCTATCAATAGCGTTTCTTTCCATTTCTTCTTTATTACAATTTCTTTCTGTAACATTTGGAGTCTATAAAGATGTCTAGTGAAGAGAGAATATGAAAGTTGAAATAAAGCATTAAAGCCAACACTGCAAAGACAGAATCAGTCCTCAGGGAGTGGAGAAAATGAACCACTTCGAACGGGACAGAAAATATTGCAGTGCAATGAGTACGACTGTAGACTAAAGCCTTAAGCTGAAAAATGGTGCAGCAGATCAGCCATTCAATAAAAATGTGAAAAAGGACACAGTGTATAAATTACAGTGGTGGAGTCAATTAATTACATAACAAATTTCATTATTTCATTCTGCCATGCCAAAAGATATTGCATAATATCATATGAAAGAAATGTCATCCAAAAACCTAAATAAAACATTTTAAATTATAAAAGAGAGGAAAAAGCCACAGACAAAATCCACGTTCATACAAGCATATTTAATATTTAAAGGCACATGCAATGTTTAATTTTTCCGTCCTGTATTAATGATTCTGTTCTCATCTGACCTTGATGATGACATTAATTGTTGTAACTTTTTTTATTTTTTATTATTATTATTTTGCTCCTGACATCTTTATTATTATTTTATGCATGCAATTTAGAATTTAGCATTGCCAAAAGAACAGGACATTTTGAGAAATGTACATACGTTTTCATTTTTACTGATTTACTGACCTATACAAGTATAATCAAATTGTCCATACAGGTAATTTCAATTTAGATTATATTCAATTGACTTAATTTTATGAGTTAAAATAATGAAAATATCTTACCATGACTTATTAAAACCTGGCTGTCACACAGACAGACATGATTTGTATTTCTGGTGTGAAATCTGTCAGGTATGGCAACATTTTTTGTGTTCTAGTCCAAGAAGAACCTGTCAGAATCTTCAAATTTGAGTCCTAAAATTCCCAAAACCTCTGAGATCCATGCAGGACATGTTATGATAGCAATCAAATTGAGAAAATGAAGCACTAATGAAAAACTGCACAGAAATAAAACAGAACTGAAGACGGCCTCAGCAGTCATTGAGAAGTTTTGTTTCTCATTAACATCGACTGAGAGATTTTGGAGTGAGCAAAGAAAAAGACTCTTGCGTGTTTCTATGGTATCAGCACTCTGCCGCGAGGGGAGAATGACACAACCACTAGACAAAAAAAGAGAAACAAAGCTAACAAGCCGTCTGTATCTCCACAACATCTACAATGAAAACTGGATGTCATCAACATGAAAACAAGAATCATCTAACAAGACAGCCTTGCAAAAACAGCACTGATCGCTAAAGGAAATCTTTCGACGCTACTTTCATGCACACCATGTGCAGAGACCTGAGCATAAATGAAAATTGAAGAACATAACACACAATCTTCAGACTCATCTGGACATGGATTCAGTAGTTTTCTTGGCATGAAATTGTCACATGAAAACGTTGAAGGAGCTGAAGGGCACTGTTTAAACATGTTCATGGAGCAAGTTCATGTTGCCAAGTAGGACAAAAGTCCATATGGGTCAGGTCATGAAAATGCAAAGTTGGCTTTCATCTGGCAAATCAAACCAAGCTGTGTATTTCTCAGCACTGATGAAAGAAAGAGTGTGTTCTGAGACATATGTAAGACTTAACTTTACAGGTACATGTTCAAAGACATGCTTTCATGCTTGGTGGATCGAAAAACGCATTATTTTTCACATAATTTATATTATTACAATAACTTTCTCCCCAGCCTGAGACAAATGGCTCGATTAGTTCCAGGTTTAATGAAGGCCCACCTTCCGAAAAAGAAACGTGTTGTGACTGGTTAGCTGTTCTACTGCGTTGCGATTGGCGAACAGCTTAGACCGCGTTTCCGTCCTGCTGCGCCCCTTGTCAAAGCAGTTAGCGCAAGCTAAAGTGATTCTTACATTTTAAATATGGACGCTTTTCTTACAAAAACGCATCGATTCGCTACAGGAGGCCTTTACTGACCCCCCCGGAGCCGTGTGAGGCACTTTTTATTATGGATGGACGCACTTTATTGACTTATTTTGGACTGATGGAAGAGAAACACCCGTCTATGCCGTTCTAAAGCTTGGGAGTGCCAGGACAATTTGTAATGTAACTCCGATTGCATTCGTCTGAAAGGGCGAAGTCATATACACCTAGGATGCATGGAGGGTGAGTAAATAATACACTACAGTAGTGTTGGGTCCTATCATCAGCCTGCGAGATCACCGTGCTAATTTATTTAATTATTTTACATAACGTTACTTAGTTTCATTAGCCTAGCCTATTCTAGTGCAGGTTTATGCATTTTAAAAAACACTTGCGTTATAAGTGAAGCTATCTACACTGTATGATGAATACATTTCTTACCACACACTGCACACGTTTGCGGCGCATTACAGCTCTGACGCAGCAACCGGAGTAGATCGCGGACTCGGCATGTGTTTCGACTCCCTATATTTAACACGTCTGCGGTGCGTTACTGCTCTGAAGCGGCCACTCTAGTCAATGCTTGTGTTTATACCCGCCGCGCTGTGGCTCGTTGAAGCGGTTCTCCGTGCTGCATCGCTAAAGTTAAATCCCCCACCTTGTCCCTACCCAACCCCCAACAATTAGAACTTCTGTAGGCAGGATTTAATTTAATTACATTCATCATTGGATGTGGAAAACAAATGCTGTAGTCCAAAGGAGCGGTTCGTTGTAGTTCTTGAAAAGAGATTTTTTTAAAAAAAACGAAATATCTCCCGTGGACTTTGAGATTTGTAACTTTGTAGATCTTTTTTATGCCCAAAGATACACACCACACACTGACTAAAATTCAAAAA
>JAHKKF010536959.1:0-18084 GCA_019740295.1 Labeo calbasu | reverse complement strand
ATACAGCAAAAACAGTAACATTTTGAAATATTTGTACAATTTAAAATAACTTTTTCTTTTTGACTATATTTTAAAACGTAATTTATTCCTGTGATTTCAAAGCTGATTTTTTTTTACATCATACTTTTTAGAAATCATAATAAGGAAATCTATTAGAAATCATTCTAATATTCTGATTTGCTGCTCAAAAATACTTATTTTTATTATTATGTTGAGAACAACTGAGTAGAATTTTTCAGGTTTCTTTGATGAATAGGTCATTTTAAAACTTGTAGCAACAAACTTGTAGTCATGTTTAGTGTATTTCTATTATAAATGTGTTTACTACTAGTTTTTTTCAAACTGTCCCTCCTAGGGACATGTTGCAAATTAACTTTAGCTACAAGCAATATGATATTTGCATGAGATGGCTGTTATTTCAGTTTCATAAAACATTAAATAAAATAGAAAGGTCAGAAGAACAGCATTTATCTGAAATAGAAGTCTTTTGTAAGATAAAATGTCTTTATCATCTCCTCTGATCAATTTAAAGCATCCTTGCTAAATAAAAATATTAATTTTTATAATTTAATTTTAAAAAAGCACTATACTGACTCCAAACCTTTAAATGGTATAGTGTATAATGTTTTTTATTTCACAAAAGCTTTTTATTTATTACAAAGAATCCTGAAAAAAAAGTGCTCAACTGTTTATAATGTTTATAATATTTTTAATAACAATAAATGTTTTTTGAGCAGCAAATCACAATATTAGATGGTGCTAAAAATTCAGCTTTGAAATCACAGAACTAAATTATATTTTAAAATATATTCAGATAGAAAAAAGTTATTTGAAATAGTAGAAATATTTTAATGTTCTTGCTGTATTTTGGATCAAATAAATGCAGGCTTGGTGAGCAGAAGATAAGTCTTTAAAAAACATTAAAAATCTTACTGTTCAAAAACTTTTGACTGGTAGTGTAAATTCCTTACCCGTTTACATTTCTTCACATAAATGTATTAAATTGGGTGGTGTACGGTACTTCACATGCCTCAACCACATATTATTCTTTCTCACAGACAAAGGCTCATGTTATGGAGCCGGTTCTGGCACTATAGCAGGTATTATATTCGCTGATGTTGCAGTGACGGTCCTCATTGTCACTACCACCTACTGGTACGCCAGCAAGCGCAGACAAAAGAAAGAAAATGGTGAGAAATTACATAGACACAAACTTTCATATCATTCGTAAAGAAGTCATATCAGTGCACAGAAGACATTGAAACATGCATGTTCGTGTGTTTTTTAGCTGACGAAGTCTACATGAATGTCAGAGCAAACTGCAAAACATGAAGATCCTAGGAAGGCTGACATGAACAATGGAAGAGTCACTGACATAACCACCATACGACATTACATGATCATAGATGATGTTTTATATTTTAAATTTTACCACAGTTTAAATATAGCTTAGTCTGTGGCTCTGTACACTTGAAACAATGCTCATATTGTAGTTGCTTTGTAAATAAAATAAAATTACTTTATCTCAGTAACACTTTAGAATACTGTTTCGTCATTAATGAACACCTATTCAGAAACATCTGACTAACTACTATTGACTAACAAGAAACTTAGTAAGAATCAGTAAGTAACAGTGCTCAGTTAAAAGTGGTAGTTAACTATTAGCTACTATGTCGAATTACTATATACACTCGTAATACTTACAGTGCTTCACAATGCCATAAAAGAATAATTTTTTTGTATATATGGTTCCATAAAGAACCTTTAACATCTGAAGAAGCTTTCTGTTTCACAAAGGTTCTTTGTGGTCAAAGATCATGGTAATCCAATAGTACTAAATCTGTCAGTAGGAATTACTAATTATTTGTATCAGTATTCTAAAGTAAATAACCTGATAACTCTCTATTAATGACTGAAATTGTTGTAAACTTTTTAGGTATATTAGGAATTAATTATACATTTTGTATTATTCACATCAATTTTGAACTTGTATATAGTAGTTTTTAGTAGTTCTCCAGGAGATACGAAAAAAATAGTAGTTACTGATAGCTAATAGTGAACTACCATGCACTTTTGTGCTATTACTTACTGATTCATTAATCGGTTTGTATGTTAATAGTAGTTACCACAATGTTAATAGTGCATTAGTCATTTGTTCCTGTGTAGATATTTATTAATGACGAAACAGTATTTTAAAGTGTTACCTTTATCTCATATAAAATCTATCTAAAAACGTTCTAATATTTTACTTATTGCTTAAATTATACAAATAATGTAACTCTGTGTAGCACATGAGCAACAGCAATAAATGCACTGAAAGAAAAACACTGACACCTAGTGGATAACCTTTCAATACCAAACAGGATTCAAGGGTCATGGGCCAAGTAAATGTTGCATTATATACAACTATACTATATAGCGTATATAGCCTACTATATAACTATATATACTATACTATGCTATATTAAAATGATTTAAACATTTTATATTTTAATATATTGTAAATTGTATTTTTTTTTAATAATTAAATGTAACTATATATTTTTAAGCAGATTCACTAATATGTTTTTTTACATTTTAATGCAAAAAATAAATTTAAAAATGCTAAAAATAAAAAAAAAAAATAAAAAAATTAGAAATAAAGTTTCTATGTCTTTTTTTAAATTCCCCAAACTATAGCCAAATAGCCTTAGTTTGGGTATCTTTGACCTAGAAATCCTCCTTTCCTGCTTTTTTTTTTTTTTTTTTAAAGTGTGCAATTATGCTTTATGATTCTACAGGTGTTAATATATGAACCAGGACTGTATAATAGACAGGAAAAGACATCCTCTTAGTTTGTTTGCAACAGGTTTATTAGACAATTAGTAGGATGTTATAATCTAAGTCTATGGCAGGGGTCACCAAACTTGTTCCTGGAGGGCCGGTGTCCTGCAGAGTTTACCTCCAACTTTCCTCAATACACTTGCCTGGAAGTTTCAAGCAGTTACCTAGTAAGACCTTGATTAGCTGGTTCAGATGTGTTTGATTAGGTTCGGCGCTAAACTCTGCAGGGACACCGGCCCTCCAGGACCGGATCTGGTGACCCCTGGTCTATGGCTTTATAGATTTATAAACAAAAAGTGGAAGTTCTTATATTCTGCTGCACGTTTCTATGCATATAATGTAACAATTAATAAATCTCAGATCTTCATCAAAAGTGGATTTGTGAATTTATGTGATGTATAATATATATTACAATATATATTGTGACCCTGGACCACAAAACCAGTCATAAGTAACACTTAAGGGTACACAACATAAGGGTATATTTGTAGCAGTATCCAAAAATACATTGTATGGGCGAAATTTTTTTCTTTAAAGGCAAAAATCATTAGGATATTTAGTAAAGATCATGTTCCATGAAGATATTTAGTAAATTTCCTAGCGTAAATATATCAAAACATATTTTTTGATTACTAATATGCATTGCTAAGAACTTCACTTGCACAACTTTAAAAGTGATTTTCTTAATATTTTGATTTTTTGCACCCTCAGATTCCAGATGTTCAAATAGTTGTATCTTTGCCAAATATTATCCCGTCCTATTTATTCAGCTTTCAGATGATGTATAAATCTCAGTTAAAAAAAAAAAAGACCCTTATGACTGGTTTTGTGGTCCAGGGTCACATATGTGCAGTTTAACATTTGCTACGTGCTTTCTTTTATCTGAGGATCTTGATCTTCTCCATTCACATCTGCTCTGAGCTGATAACAAGCACAAGCAGAGGCCTTTAGTTAACCCACAAAATATCAGCAAAAATTTGTCCTTTGTCTTGGCCGTATATGTGTACTTTTACATTAGCGTGTTATTTTCTGCATATTGTTATAGATATGAAAAGTAACAAATGACTCTCATCTGGAATGTCCCAGAAAGTCCCGTATCCAAAACAAGCACAAGACGGTGACTCTTCCACTGGAAAAAAAGAGGAAGAAAAAATTGTCTTTACAAGATTTCTTCATTTTTTTGCACTTGGGCTATTTAGTAATGATGGATATTATTTAGGAAAACTGAAAAAATTTTGGCTGTTTGCTTACAAAAATGTGGATTCAATATGTATGCAGTGTAAACAATAGAATAGCATACCCCCAATGTCCATTGATATGTATCATCACAAATACTTTTTGGAATTTTTCAAGTGATGTAACTATGAAGGACAATAATCTTTAAAAAGCTCCTGTGCTTTTTATGGTATTGTAAGGCAAAGGTCATTTATCTGTCAGACTGAGCTTTAGGAAACAGTACCTCATCAGGTTGCTTGTCTACTAAACGAGGAAGGTTTTCAGGTGAAACTGAAGTACACCAAATCACTCATGTAAAGGCCGACATCCTTTTTTAAATAAATTGGTATTGTAAGCAGAACAGGATATAAGTTTCGCTTTCTACCTGTTTGGGGTTATCAGATGCTGGCTTTAGTAGTCACATCCTGTGCTGTGAAGCTTTTAACCGCATTAACAACCAGGTCCCTATCACTAGCCTCTTGCTCGCATATCTAACTTACTGTGAACTGAAACTACATTTACAAAGAATGACATTTAAAAACGCCTATATTTTTGGTTGCGTGTCTTGTGAATGAACTGCTCAGATTTGTTTTCAATTTACTTTAGTACATTTTAGTAAAGTATTGATATGATACTTTAGTAAAGTATTTTAACACAGACAGGATAAATTGTAAACAAAGTAAATACTAAACTAGGTTAAGTATGTAAGTGTGTGGCACGTGTAGCTCCTCCCCAGTGTCCTTTGGTTCTATTTTGATGGATGGCGATAAGTCATCAGCACATACTCGGTGATTTTTCGCACACAGACAATTTCCATATCATTCAGTCGCATATTCAAGGAGTTTTAGCTGCTCACGGGCAGTAAAGGCTTTTCTTTTAAAGAGACCTCAAGTCAGGACTGAGCAATTCTCCCCCTAAACCTGCACTCATTATGAAAAAAACTGTATACCTAATGGCCCCGATGAATGGACTACTCGGTGAGTACATTTTAACTTATAAGGTTTTAAGTTCAAACTGACTTTTTTTGTTCTCCACAAATCCGCAGCATTAAAATCATGAGCTTGCTTTGGTGTCAGTAATACTTTGGTAAATATTTTTGGCATCATTTTCGCTACAAAAATCAACAAGATAATAGATAGTAATACAACGTGAGTCAGTACACACGACTGTATTGTTGGGAAGGTTACTTAGGTTATAGATAACAAGTTACCATATTTAAATTGTAATAAGTAGTTTAATTGGGCTATTTCAAATACTTCATTAAAATAATGTAACATCACATTTGATTACTTTTTAAAAATTTTCTAAATTTCTGAAAGACCTTTAAATGGCAGGAGGCATTATGCACATCAGAAACAGGCGAAGCAACAAATTAATATTATTTAACATATCCTAGCTTTTTACAGAAAATATTCAGATGTAACCTCCTTTGTAATCGTTAACATTTTCGTAAGTAACTGTAATTACACTTTTTTTTTCTCAGTACTTTAATGGATTACAAATGCTGTTACATGTAACTAATAACTCCCCAAAACTGCGTTTTACATATTTTTTTGTACATTCTACAATAAATATGTATATATTAGGTATGTATACTGCATAATGTCATAAATCCAAATATAAACAGGCTGCATCAGTTTAACGGGGATGTGAAAAACTGAATTGCAGAACTATTTGTGTATGCGATTAATGCAAGAAGTCAAGATGAAATGGTGTTTTCAGGTCTGTTGGTTGTCTTGAAAACACAATATTATAAATAGGGCTATCAAACGATTAATCGCATACAGAATAAAAGTTTGGTTTGCCTAATATATGTGTGTATAATGTGTGTAATTGTTATGGTTATATGAATACACACAAATTAATGTGAAATATGATATTTGTGTACAATTGTTTTTATTTATACATAATATAAATTATATAAACATTATAATAAATACTTATACTTGTAAATATTTCTTAAATACATGAATGTGTTTGTATTTATATATACCTAATAATTATACACAGTACACACATATATTACACTGTAAAAAACAATTTGTTGAGTCAACATAATTTGTTATCCGGCTGCCTTAAAAGTTCAGTCAACTCAAAAAAAAAAAAGTTTATTGAACTTGAAATGTTAAGTTGTACCAAGTGACAACTTAGATATTTGAGTTGATTAAACTTAAAATTTTAAGGCAGCTGGGTTACTTAGCTTTTAAGTTTAACAAACACAAATATCTAAGTTGTCACTTAGTACAACTTAACATTTCAAGTTCAAAAGTATTTTGAGTTGACTGAACTTAAAATTTTAAGGCAGCAGGGTAACAAATTATTTTAAGCTGACTCAACAAATCGTGTTTTTTTGTTTTTACTTTTATTTTGTATTGCGATTAATCCCGATTAATCGTTTGACAGCCCTAACAATTTTCTCTTTTATCTCTTCCCCTCTCTTTTTTATCAGCAGGCTTTGTTGAGGGGAGTCAAGGTAACACTTTCTTCATACATATCTGAAATTCATTTTTTTATTTTTTTTTTTGTCATATTATAGAGTGAATGTGCCAATGTATTATCTGTTTCTCAGACTGCAGTTCATGCTACCAGTTGGACATTGGAGTGGCTATTGGGATCATCACTTGTGACATCATCCTCACGCTCCTCATCGCTCTCTCGGTCTACTGTTTCGTTTCCCATCAGAAGAGAAGAAGCAGTTTACATACACATGCCAGATGCTGTGGCTCAAGTAAGTCTGTTTGTAAAAAGAATGAGTACAGAATTACACATGCTCCAGTCAAAATTACATAAAATCTTTTCCGGTGTTTAAGGTAAAGCTCAAAACTTAAAAACTCACCAGTCTTCAGTGAGGCCGAAGACGATTGAAGTGGAATCACCTTATCAGGTAAAATGAGCAATATCAACTGTAATGTACCACAAAACTAAAAATGAAGTAGTATTTATAATAAATGAAACATATTTCTGAGTTACTTTTGGTTAAATCTCTCATATTATCTAAATGTTGTTTTCCCCTTTCATTATGATTTGACAGGAACTTTATGGAGTCCAATCAGATATATACAGTGATCTTCAGCAGTATCGGAAATGAGGCGACCGTGTGCAAACTTAAGGATACTTGGAAGTTGCATACATTTTTAAACTGTCACAAATGTGTACTTGCATAAATAAGCTACAATAATTGATTTATACACAAAAAACGTTGAATCCATGTGATTGGTCATGTGGCATATATATAAACCATGAATCTAAATTTATTTTCATAGTTTGGGGAAAGGAAAAGATCTTCAAGAATTTGTAGTTTTTAATAGCACTGTAAAACTTGTTTTCACTTGTCATTTTTATTTATTCAAAACCTTTGTAATGAAACTAGATCCGAATATAATTCCCTTGCTCTTTATGTAGAAATAAATGTTTTGTTTTGATTGTGTGGTTTTTGATTATTTTGTTGTCTGCTTAGAAAGAAAGGTGGATGAACCCACACTCAAACATGCACTGTTTTTTTTTTTTTTTTCAAGTGGCTAAGGAAGTGGATGCGGTGCAGCGGACCTGTTTAGAAATCGCATGACCGCAGTGAATCAGTTAGACTTGACAGAAAGACTTCCTGAATTTTAAGTCCTGACTTTTAAATCCTGAATCCTATGCTTTCTGCATTCTTATGTCCTTTTACACTATTGTTGATGTCAAGGAAATGAAACCTAAGGGTGCTTGACTTTTGGCTTGGTAGCGAGCAATTTAATTTAGCTCCATAGTTTAAGTGTGACCACTTCCAACGTCCACAAGAGTGCACTATTATCTCAGTGTGCTGTCTGCCTCATATCTATCATTCATGTCTTATTTTGAGGCTCCTATCAGTGCAGCTTACAGTAATAATGTATGATTGATCTACAACAGATTCCATGTTTCGTTTGTCTTTGCACAAGATGGACGTTTTAGTAAGAACAATAACTATTTATTTCCATTGGGTCACTCAGGCTGAACTAACACCCAAAGCTGTTGAAATTTAAGTGAATGTTTAAGACAGCCGCCGTTTATTAAACATTGTTTTGTGAAAATTATGGTTCTTCACAGCATATCATGCTCTGACATAATTAGTCTCGCGCAGACGTTCAGACTGATTGCAGAACGCTGTGACTATGACATAATAAGCCAAATTACACAGAGCCCGAACTGTGAAGACAGCTTTGTGTTTATTTTCAAGCAGCCTAACAATTATTAAAAGCTGAAATGGTTGTCAGCATCCTGTAGGCTGATAGCGTTGGTATTATATAACAGTTGTAGATATTACGAACTGTTGCTTCCACATGACAGTACTGAAGTGAAATTTGAAAATTGATGGTAAAGAAAAACCTATACTAATTCCCGCTATACTGTTTCTTTCGTCAATGTCAACGAATTTCGGAACGCAAGAACGCACGAAGTCGCGTCATTGTTTACGTATATATACGTGGTCTGTTTCGGGCCTAATGGTAAGTGTTTTTAACATCTTAACTGAACTGTATGCGTGTCAAGTCATTCAGCAGATTTTGTCTTCCACATGGCTGTATTCTTCCTCAGTTCCGCCGAATTTTGAAAAAGGCAAAATACAAACTAAACTTTAAATTTAGGATTGTTTTCACAATTACAGTTTGAAATCTGTGGCATGGTTCAGTGCATATTTCATGATTCTGTCTAAATGCTAGCTAGGCTGTTTGTTTGAGGGACACATGGACAAACAAAGAGAGCGTTCAGACGAAACTAGGTTAGGCTAATCTTTTAATAATCTTACATCAGGTTTTTTAATAGGATTTCAAACACTTTCTTTTGCTTCCTGTGCACTATTTACCCAAAGCCTGGCATGCTTGAACTCCTCAGAAAGAAACAGCAGGAACATATTCAGAGAAAGAAACCAATTATTTTCTGAATTTGGACTGGTTTGTTTGCTTACGTTTTTTTCATCCCCTCAGTGTAAGAGGAAATCTACATGAGTGTTTACGTGCGGTTTTAAGATTGTAATATGTATCCCTGCTTTTTTAATGGTTTCTTACTGTTTGAATATGTGAGTAACAAACTGTTCATCTTCATCGACCCATAGTTTATGCTCTTGGTATGTGCTGGGCAGCACAAATACAGGACGAACTAGAGGAGTGAAGCATCCTGACCTTGGCAGCCAGTTATCAGCTTCAGGCTTATGTAGCTTGATAATTTGTCAGACTATCAAAATACATTCCTTAGCTGAACACCACAAGCACGACTAATGGAGTTTCAGTTTCACAGGGTCATCTTCAGTGCGTTTCTTTTTTAGTTTTGCATTCTCTTTCTGCTTGTTGATGCATCAGTGCTGTTATGAAACGGCAAGATTCAGAAGCAGAGAATGTGGCTTAGGATAGCAGTATATGTGGTCTTAGAGTAAAGTAGACTTACTCTAAATGCTTGTTCTGGTCAGGTATGCATTAATGTGGATGTTGGAATTATAATCCATGGTTTGAAATTGTCCAGGAATGGAAGAGTTATCCATATAACAAAGCAAAACAGGGATACTTGTAAATCTACAGTAAACACTTGTAAATCTACAGTAAACAGGGTTAAATTTTTATCTATATACAGATTCATTTTAAATACTAAACACTCATTTTAAATACTATGTTAACCCTAAACCACAACCTAACCCTTGGAAAAAACTTTATTTCATTTTTAGATTTAAATGTACACTACCGGTCAAAAGTTTTTGAACAGTAAGATTTGTAATGTTTTTAAAGATCCCGAACTGCTACCCAAGCCTGCATTTATTTGATCCAAAGTACAGCAAAAACAGTAAATAAACAGTAAATTAAATAACCATTTTCTATATTTATATTAAAATTTTGTTTATTCCTGTGATCAAAGCTAAATTTTCAGGATCATTACTCCAGTCTTCAGTGTCACATGATCCTTCAAAAATCATTGTAATATGCTGATTTGCTGTTCAAGAAACATTTATTAAAACAGTTGGTAATTTTTATTTCTCAATTCTCTCATGAATAGAAAGATCCAAAGATCTACTGCTGTTTACAACATATATAAATATATAATTTATTTATAGAAATGTATTATATATGTTATATATATTATATAATTTATTTATTATATAATTTATTTAGCAGCATTTTTGTAGTTTTTGAAGCTACACTGTTTAAACATTTGGGGTCAGTAAAAAAAAATGTGTGTGTTACTTTTTTTATCAGCAAGGACACATTAAATTGATAAAAAGTGACAGGAAAGACATTTATAACATTACAATGTTACAATTAATGTTTTTTTTTTTTTTTTTTTTTTTTTTCTATTAATCAAAGAATCCTGAAAAACTGTGTCAACAGTTTTCAAGATTGATATAATATCAAATGTTTCTTGAGCACCAAAACATCANTTTTTATCAGCAAGGACACATTAAATTGATAAAAAGTGACAGGAAAGACATTTATAACATTACAATGTTACAATTAATGTTTTTTTTTTTTTTTTTTTAATTTTCTATTAATCAAAGAATCCTGAAAAACTGTGTCAACAGTTTTCAAGATTGATATAATATCAAATGTTTCTTGAGCACCAAAACATCATATTAGACTGATTGCAGTTTATAATATTAAACTAGAAAGTTATTTTAAGTTGTATAAATATTTAACAATATCACTTAGAAATATGAACTAGTTTTAACTGTATTTGATCAAATAAATGCAGGATTGGTGAGTATAAGAAACTTTTAATGACATAAAATGTTTAGCGTGTAGTAATCAGGATATCTAATAAACATAATTTAATGATCTTACTATACCCTCCACCTAAATATGGCATTATTAGACATTATTATTAGATTATTTTTTAAAACAAAAATAGTGAGGGCCTTAAAATATTGTACAAGTCAGCATTCAACATATCCCACTGTACTAGTGAAGACATTTTTAAGTATTTAATATGGCCGAGCGTATACACACACAGTCTCTCTTTTTCATTCTTGCACGGGCTGGAATTATGAAATCATTCTGTGACCTTTTACTGAGCACACAAGCCTTACTTAGGTTAGAAAATTAAACCTTTGTAAATCCTTCCCTGCATAACCCAACAGTGTTCATACCGAACTAAATTAATTCCCTTTTTTTCATCGGGTTGTAGTTAAAGTGAATAGCTTCCTGGCACTGAACTGAACTGTTGTCCACCATAACACATTTCCCTTAAACTATGTTGCATTGGTAAACATGATGTAACCATATCAGCTGCATGATTTGTGTTCGCTGTAGACGTGTGATAATAGTGGCCGCAATTTAGCAATGCGTACAGCTGTAGTTCTGTAAAAACCTGTGAGGTCTAGTCACACGCATGTTATTCATAAGAACTCTTATTGTGCAACTGTTTGAAACACAATTCTGAAAAATGACAAATACTTCTCATTAATCTGATGGTGTCAGGCTGAGTGAATGTGGTGCTGTAATTAGCTTCTGCCTTGTTATCTTCCTGCCCTCCTCATTGCTACAGTATGAGGCCTGATCGGCGTAGCGAGATTGGGTGCCCTGTCAAATCAAACAAACTCTCTCTGTGTTAGCGCTCGGGTGGCTGGTGTTGATAAAAAACGTCATGCTGATGGGAGAGGATTCGCATGAACCAACACCAGCAAGAAGTGCTAATTCATCTTCATTGCTTTACCGATGAAGGACAAAACCATTTAGTATAATTTTATGTAGCCCGAAAGCTGCATTCAGTGTATTTTTGGGCAGAAAATCATCTACAATACCATTTAAGTTTAGAGTCAGTAAGATTTTCTTAAAAAAAATATATATATATTTGGCAAGGATGCTTTCAAATGATTAAAGGCGACAGTAAAGGTTTTTTCTACAAAAATACATTTCAAATTTTATTAATATATAAATTTGATACACACTCACATTTATTATAAAACACTACATTATATATAGAGAAAGACAGATAGAAAAAAAGAGTTTTGGTAAATTCTAGTCATTGTACTTTTTATTTGCATTACAATTATATACAGTTGTGCTCATAAGTTTACATACCCCTTGCAGAATATTCTAGATGTTAATAATTTTAACAAAATAAGAGTGATCATGAAAACTGTATGTTATTTTTTATTTAGTACTGCCCTTAAAAAAAACTATTTAACAAAGCAGATGTTTATATATACTCCACAAGACAAAATAATAACCTAATTTATATAAATGACCCAGTTCAAAAGTTTACATACCCTTGAATCTTAATACCGTGTGTCGTTTCCTGGATGTCGTTTCCTCTTGTTTGTCCTGAGCAGTTCATCTGCCTGTTGTTCTTCAGTAAAATCCTCCTTGCACATTATTTGGTTTGTCCAGCATCTTCAGCATATTTAAACACTTTCCAAAAGTGACTGTATGATTTTGAAATTCATCTTTTCGCACTGAGAACAAGTGAGGAACTCATACATAACTATTACAAAAGGTGAAAACATTTACTGTTGCTTAAGAAGGCAACACAATGCATTAAGAGCGGGGGGTGTAAACTTTTGAACAGGATGATGATGTGTACATTTTTCTTATTTTGTTTAGTTATTTTTTTTCTATTTAGTATTGCACTTCAGAAGCTACATAAATTTTTATGTCTCCCAGAAGACAATATAAGTACAATTTAGCCTGATCATCCAATTCAAAAAGTTTACATCCCCTGCTCTTAATGCATTGTGTTGCTTTCTTGAGCATCAGTAAATGTTTTATTGTTTTGTAATAGTTATATTTGAGCCCCTCATTTGTCCTCAGTGTGAAAAGATGGATCTCAAAATCATGCAGTTACTTTTGGAAAGGGTTCAAATATGCAGACGATACTAGAAAAACCAAATAATGTGCAAGGAGGATTTTTCTGAAGAACAACAGGCAGATGAACTGCTCAGGACAAACAAGGGACTCATGAACAACTATCACAAAAGATAAAGACAGTTGTGGATCATACAGGCAACGACACACAGTATTAAGATTCAAGGGTGTGTAAACTTTTGAACCGGGTCATTTATATAAATTCAGTTATTATTTTGTCTTGAGGGGTATGTATAAACTTCTGTTATGTTAAATGGTTTATTCAGGACAGTACTAAATAAAAAATAACATACATTCTGCAAGGGGTATGTAAATTTATGAACACAACAGTATATAAAGAAAGACGAGCCAAAAACTGCCATTTCAGAACATGGGGTCAAGTAAAATAGTTCGCTCTATCAAAGTTTCTGACCCACTTCTGATTTTCCTGAGCCAGTGCTGGGAAATAGATTGGATAATTTGATTCTGACTTGCCCTGGTAATTTTCTGCCTCTGCAAGTGTGTGTATATGTGGAGAGCACTACATTGTTCAGCGGCAGTGAGTAAAGGAGTGTTGTGTGACTAAAGTGCCAGTCTGAGCGAGCTGGGCGAATACGTGTCACATTGATGATCCTTGGCCTGAAAAAAGTCAGTAACAGGGTCATCCTCTTATCTTATCAGAACACTGGAGCTCTGAAACTGACAGGGCCTAAGGGGCATATTCAAAGTGGTCTCTCATTTTCCTGCCTCACTTTTATTGAAGTTGTTTAAAGCATCCACAGTGTGCATCATGCAACCTTAGGACTTGTGAATCTCCAAAACCAGTACATAAAATGTACATATTTTACAATGCTATTCATGAGGAAAAAAAGCCCTTATCCTTTTTGTGCTGTGTACTACTTGAACTGAGGTTCTTTAGCACACTGGATGGATCCGGCACCCTCCTTCATAGAGGGTATTAAGAGTTAGTCATAATGAGCGTCATTCACCGCCTCTGTTGCTCTGCATCATGGGGGCACTTGAATGGCTCACCAGTGACTGGCCACAAATTAGCCAGACAAGAAGCACAGGGAGCTGAATGGGTGGCTGTGCTCTGGCAAATATGGGATTAGAGAAGATTCAGGATATGACACAAAAGGGAAGGATGAGTGTCAGATGCAGTGGAAAAAAGAGCAGTGGATGGATTTAAAACTTCATCTGATTCTTGTGCAGCAGGCCATGATAGCATGTCTTGAATGAATAGCCGAGGTTTTGTCATGATGGTGTCAATCCCAGAAACATGGCCTTCTTTAACATGTTGCACCAGTCTTAAAGGAGAAGTCCACTTCCAAAACAAAGATTCACATATAATGTACGGTGAGTACATGACCCTTGTCATCCAAGATGTTCATGTCTTTCTTTCTTCAGTCGTAAAGAAATTATGTTTTTTAAGGGAAAACATTTCAGCATTTTTCTCCATATAATGGACTGATATGGTGCCCCGATTTTGAACTTCCAAAATGCAGTTTAAATGCAGCTTCAAACGATCCCAAATGCGGTTGTAAACGAGTCGAGAAAGAAGGGTCTTATCTAGCGTAACGATCGGTTATTTTCTTAAAAATAATACAATTGATAAACTTTTCAATGTCAAACGTTCATCTTGTCTTACTCTGCCTGGACTGTTTTTGTTTCAGTTCATGACAGTTAGGGCGTGTCGAAAAACTCCCATCTCATGTTCTCCCTCAACTTCAAAATCTGTAACACTATTTTACCATTTTGTTAAGGGAGCTTGATCTTCTTTGCATGTTCACTTTCACACCAAGAACAATAACGATAACTATAGATACAACGATAACTATATTTGCGTCCACGCCATTGAACGATAACTGTCTGGTTTTGTTGCATTTACACAACTTCAATCATTAGATGTCCTCAGCATCTAAACAGTGAATCTAACGTAAACTATCTGATCTCTAATGTAGTCAATGTAGTGGAATAAAAACAATACATACTCTTTTCTACGGCGACTTCAAAGGAGGCAAGACAATGTTGTCCAAACTAGCACTGAATTCCTGAGGTAATTTTATGTTTTATGTTTCTGTTTGCTGTCCAATGTCTATTTGCTTCTCTTCAAAGTCACCTGCTATTTCAAATGCACAAGCCCTTTAAATTTGAATGAAGTCTGATTAGCTGTCAGTGTTTTATCATTCATCAGCTGTAAAAAAATCATTCTGAAAGTGAACCCAATGATATCGTTCCCCTGTGTCGTTATCATTATAGTCCTGGTGTGAACTCTGCTATTCTCTTGAATTTGAAATGATTTTTAGAATGTCATCTTTATATTTATAGTTACAGTTATAGTTACCGTTCTTAGCGTGAACGGGCCTTTAGGCCTGTCTTGTATTTTTAGAAGTTAAAGTTTAAAGGGAGGGTTCACCCAAAAATAAAAGTTCTGTCACTAATTACTCACCCTCATGTTGTTCCAAACCCATAAGTCCTTTGTTTATCTTCAGAAACAAATTAAGATATTTTTGATCAAATTTGAGAGCTTTCTGACCCTGCATAGACAGCAACACAACTACTTTCATGAATGAGTGGCAAAGACTGACACAGAAGAGAAGAAATTATCGAATCAAGTCGTTATTTTTGTTTTCTTTGAGCACTTGTAGCTTCATAAAATTAAGGTTGAACCACTGATGTCACATGGACAATTTTAACAATGACCTTACTACCTTTCTTGGCCTTAAACGTGTCAGTTGCATTGCTGGGCCAGAATGCTCTCGGATTTCATTTAAAAATCTTAACCTGTGTTCTGAAGATGGTGACATGAGGGTGAGTAATTAATGACAGAATTTTCATTTTTGGGTGAACTATCCCTTTAAGCATTTGTAGAGCACATTGTGAAGAAGTCCTGGCCTTGACTTTATAAGAACTACAGATGCACTGTGGCAGAATGTTCTTGAGAGAATGGTTTTGAGTGGTACGGTGCAAAAGTGTTTGGCCAAGGAAATCCTGGAAACTGTACAGCTCTTCTGATAAGATGTTTCCTGGAACAGAATGTTGTGCTTACTGGAGTAAAGGAGGAGCCTTGGTTCTGTTTGTTACCAATAATGAATTCAGTGTCTTCAGGTAATGGGTTTTTTTGTTTTTGTTTTGTTTTGTTTTGTTTTGTTTTACTGACGAAATGATAATGGCCTGATTGATGAGTCTGTCTTTAACTCTTCATTTTCCTGTGCGCCTGTACAACTTTTAGAGTATTAAAAGCTCACATAAACATATAAAGCATTTCAATTATGTAAATAACATATTAAGATAAATGAATACAAAGGCTTGTTTACATATATAAAATCCTCTTTCTTTTAGGTAAGGCTTCATGGCACTACCTCTCCTGTGTCCCTGAGTTTTCATAACTATTCCCAACAATTCCCTGAGGAATTTTCTCAAGGATACGAGGAAGGGTGTTGTACTTCCTCTTGTTCCTCTTATTGTACACAACCTAAGATAAAAGTCAAATTCTCCTCATTTGTACTGAGGCATTTGAACTATAATTTGTAAACCATGTGAACCAAAACCTGCAGGTCAGATTTTTATTTTATTTTTCGTATAAGTCCTTTGTTTAAGTTTTAGTTAATATACTTCACACTTCACTTCAGACCTTTACTGTACAGACCATCTCTCATAATTCCTTACCAGTGTCACATAGTTAAGTACGAATAATTCTTTCCATTTCGCTCTTCCTTTGCTATGCCATTGAATATACAAAGATTTTAATCTGTCTTTTACTTTCGGGAGAGAGTTCTGATTGCTGTTGGGAGTGTAATGATCCCATGTAATTAGTCTCACAATAAATTGCAAAAACACATTGCACAGCTGGGAAATGCAGCTTTGTTGCACTGGAATAATTTCCTTCCCTGGAAATGAAATACTTATTTAGACGTAAGAGTGACTGCTGTTTTAACACTTCCTGAGAAGTATTACCATCACATGAAACTGAAATATCATAAGTGACTGATCACCACAACTAACGTCATGTTCACATTCAAATCACATACTGAACAGAATCTGTCTTACTGGTTAGGATAATAATAGATATCCCAACCACAGGTCTATTGTTATACAGTGCTGCATTTTTTTTTACTTCCATTTGAGAAAACAGATCCAAGAAAAAGGCTTTATTTCCATTGGTTGCTAGCCCAGCAAATTTTCGTCATACTGCTGTGCACACCTGCTTGTGTGTGTGTGTGTGTGTGTGTGTGTGTGTCTGTGTGTGTGTGTGTGTGACACACACACACACATTAAATAGTTGTGTATCAGTGTATCAATTCTAAACAAATTCTTAATGCGGGATTACAGCTATTTCAGTCAGATGAACCTGAAGGACACCTTTCATATCCCAGCTGCAAACAGGAGAGTTCAAACCCTCATCAGCAATGGTATTATAGATGGCAAAACATCATCAGGACAATGCAGCTTATTATTCCTCTTCATTAGCCTTTTCTCCATGAAAGGGGCATTTTAACCAAATTAGCATAATGTTATTGAAATGGATCTTTTTATTTTATACAGCAATTTAAATTCACATTATCCATTTGAACTTCAGAGGATGAGCAGCAAATTAAAACTGGATCAGTATGAAGGGAATTGATAGTTATCAAATCAAAGAGCTGTAAATAATTGTACTGTGTTATGTGGTCTTAAGTATCTCCACTTATCTCATTTGAGAGAAATATCTTAATGCCGGAGCTGTTTAGATTATTTTCTTGGCTGTTGTTGAATTATCTTATAGTATTATTATATAAAGTGGCATGTGAAAGTTTGAGAACCCCTTGCAGAATCTGTGAAAATGTGAATTTTAACAAAATAAGAGAAATCATACAAAATGCATGTTATTTTTTTATTTAGAAACTTCCACAAGTCCACAAGACAAAAACATAGCTGAAATTATTAAAATAACCCCCTTCAAAAGTTTGGGAACCCTTGGTTCTTAATACTGTGTGTGGTTACCTGGATGATCTATGACTTTTTTTTTGTTTTGTGATGGTTGTTCATGAGTCCCTTGTATGTCCTGAACAGTTAAACTGATCACTGTTCTTCAGAAAAATCCTGCAGATTCTTTGGTTTTCCAGCATCTTTCGCATATTTGAACCCTTTCCTGCGGTGACTGTATGATTTTGAGATTCATCTTTTTACACTGAGGACAATTGAGGGACTGAAACACAACTATTAAAAAAGGTTCAAACATTCACTGCTCCAGAAAGGAAACACGATGCATTAAGAGCTGGGG
>JAHKKF010536957.1:6903-17727 GCA_019740295.1 Labeo calbasu | reverse complement strand
TATATATATTTATATTTATATTATTTTGCTCTCTCTCAATATATTTAGATTTAGTTGACATTTTCGTCCAAAACAACTTAAATTTTCTGTTAATGTTTTCTTTGCATACTTTACAACTTCCTGTGGACAATTAGTGTGTGTGTGTTGAGGCAAAATAAAGTCCATCATTGAAAGTACTCCACACAGCTCGGTTGGGGTTAATTAAGGCTTTGAAGTTAATTAAGAAGAATATCCATTTTTAAAGTGTTAGAAACTATAGCCTCTAGCTTCTGCTAACTGTCATACACATTCACGAGAGAGTGGCGCTGCAGTGGATGACATGGCGCAAGCTCTGGTGAGAACATGCTAATATCTTGAGAACCAAGTTTTCGCCTAGCAATCCAGACAGCGGAGTATGGAATGGTGTTTTAATGAGGGTAGCCTACTTTGGCCCATTGTAAGTTCTTATTGGAAAAGCTAACTTTTCTTTCTTGCCTTTTGCAGTCTTCCTTGAGAATCACGCCATCTGTGCCGTTCCTCATGTCCAGTATGCAAAGAGATCCTCTCAAGCTAGCTCTGGGCTCTCGTTTGGACCACAGCAGCTCACCTCTCACCCCGCCACCCAGTGCCACCCCAACTGGTGGTCTGTCCCATCGCTGGCCTGGTGCCTCCATCTGGCCCAACTGGGACCTTATGAAGACTCCTGAGAGCCCCTTCAGCATTGAAAGAGAGGCCTGGCTTCACAGACAGGCAGCCTGTATGGCCAATTACATGCTGCTGTAGCACATGAGTTCATATTTCCCCCACCCCTTCACCCTCCCACTGAAAACACTGAATCCTCCTTAACTTGCCTTGAATGGATTTGCTCAACCCTGATTCTGCTGTTCACTGTACAGTTTTTAAGCAATACATGGTGCAGGTGTATTGCTCTTGTTGTGCTCATCTTGTGAATGTGTTCCACAGCAATCAATGAAGCTACCTTCACATGGAGTGGACAGTTGCCCCCCAGACACTACCAAAATCCCATTTACTCCTGCAAGGTCTTTTTAGGAGGCGTTCCCTGGGACATCACTGAAGGTAGAAGAAAGTCTTGTCCTTATGAAAACTAAGTTTGTAACCTGTATGCACTGAATACTGCTTGCTAATTCTGTGTGAAGCTTTGCATTGATGCAACAAATACTTAAAATGGTAGTCTGCTGTATTAAATTTATTTTTATTTATTTATTGGCCTTTTAAATGGTTAAAAGGCAAATATTGACCATTTTGTGCCATTTTGCTGCGTGGTCTCCAATTTTTACTGTGTAGTATATGTGCCATTTATCAGATTCTGATTTTGACACTTTACACTAACATTTTAAAAGTTTGTGGTCCGTAAGGATGCATTAAATTGATCAAGTGACAAAGGTATTTGTTATAAGAGATTCAGTTGAAATGCTTTTTTTAATGTTTCTATTCAAAGAGTCATGAGAAAACAATGCACATGATGCATTGTTTTTCCAGGACTCTTTGAGTAGAAAGTTAAAGCATTTAAAATGGAAGTCATTTGTTTTATATAAAAAATAAACAACAAAAAAAACAACTTTGTCACTTCTACAAACCAAACTTTTCAACATTGGTTCTTATTCAGTAAATGCTTTCTGAAGGATCATGTGACCTGAAAGGCTGGTGTAATGGCTGCTAAAAGTTAATCTCTGCCATCACGGGAATAAATTATTCTTAAAATGGATAAAATAAAACTTGCTTGTTTGAACTCTTGGTTCGTCAACTGACACCACTAGATGTAATATAGAATGGTTAAATTAGTCATTTCATATTACCGTTATTGTGTCTAATCAGTTTAACCTTGGTGAACATGACTCTTCAGAAACCTAAATTTGACTAATCCCAGATATGCCATAGCCCTGTTTGCTTCTAGACTAATGGCTTTTCTATTTTTGTCCCCAGCTGGTTTGATAAATACTTTTAAATGCTATGGCCCTCTGAGTGTGGAGTGGCCTGGTAAGGATGGCAAGCACCCTCGCTGCCCTCCGAAAGGTAATATGCCCAAAGGTAATGCTGAAAGGGTAGGAAACTTATTTTATTACAGCACTGTGGCGGGATGGTGCGGATCATGGCATTCAACTTCTTGGTGACTACAGAAACCCTTCCTTCATACACTTGGTGGTATTTGATTCTGGGAATTAAGTTTTAAACACTTTTGAAGATGTTCATACCCAAGTTGGTTTGTCTTTGTTTGTGTAGTCTACAGTTGGGGAGATGGCAGTAAGATTGTTGAATTTGGTAACCGTTTGGTCACGTGACTTTTTCCCCTAGGTTATGTGTACTTGGTGTTTGAATCGGACAAGTCTGTGCGTGCCTTGCTACAGGACTGCACTGAGGACCTGCTCCATCCTGAGGGCTACAGCGAGTATTACTTCAAAATGTCCAGCAGAAGGATGCGCTGCAAAGATGTAAGATGGGCTTTGAGGGCAGATTTGGTATCATTTGGACATACAGAAAAATACTGACCTGCTTCCAGGATAATCTTACATTTTAATTGGCTCTAAATCTGCATGTGTAATTTGTACTTAAAGATTTTGTTTCTTAATCTTAAAAGTCTGAGAAATGCTCACCTGTCTTTATTTGGACCCTCAGGCACAGGTGATCCCTTGGGTGATTTCAGACAGTAACTATGTGAGTTGCCCCTCTCAGAGGCTGGACCCTAGGAACACTGTGTTTGTAGGAGCTCTGCATGGCATG
Organism: Labeo calbasu; assembly: GCA_019740295.1. Taxonomy (NCBI): domain Eukaryota; kingdom Metazoa; phylum Chordata; class Actinopteri; order Cypriniformes; family Cyprinidae; genus Labeo; species Labeo calbasu. The sequence goes on along the minus strand of JAHKKF010536957.1, from coordinate 15,009 downwards.
CTCAACGCTGAGGCCCTGGCCAGCATCATGAACGATCTGTTTGGAGGGGTTGTGTATGCGGGCATCGACACGGACAAGCACAAGTACCCCATTGGTGAGAAGAAATTTATTTTTTTTAAATTGATTTAATAACGGTTACTTTGATACTGGGGTTTATTTATTTTTACCCCCCCTCTCCCAGGATCTGGACGTGTAACCTTTAACAACCAGCGCAGTTATCTGAAAGCTGTGAGTGCTGCATTTGTTGAGATAAAGACGCCCAAATTTACAAAGAAGGTAAAGTGGAACTTTAAAACCCATTGTTTTACAACGTAATGGTGGTTCACATATCAAGTACAGAGTCTATATGTGACCTCGGACCACAAAACCAGTCATAAGGGTCAATTATGCATCATCTGAAAGCTGGATAAATGAGCTTTCCATTTATGGTATGTTAGGATAGGACAATTTGGATAAAACCATTTGAAAATGTGGAATCTGAGGGTGCAGAAATCTAAATATTGAGGAAATGCGTATGCATATTCCTAATCAAATTAAGTTTTGATATTTACGGTAAGAAATGTACAAAATGCTTTCATGGAACATGATCTCTACTGAATATCTTAATGGGTTTTTGGCATGAAGGAAAAATCAATCATTTTGACCCATACAATGTATTGTTTAGCATTGCTACAAATATACCCATGCTACTTAAGACTGGTTTTGTGACCCAGGGTCACTTTGTCACTTGAGTTCAGGTGGCACTTCATTTACCGACGTCTGCGTGGCAGCCTGATTAGAATTTTTAGTATTGTGGTAGTATGCCACTCCATACATCTTATTTTTCTCTATGGGAATGGTCTTCCTCCTTTAGGTTCAGATTGACCCATACTTGGAGGATGCCATCTGTCAATCATGCAGTCGTGAGCCTGGGCCATTCTTTTGCAGGGACAAGGTGAGGTTATTATTTGGGCCCCCCCCAACTTCATTTCAACTAATGAGTGCTGTATAATGAACTTCCTCTCTCTATCCACAGACCTGCTTCAAATACTACTGTCGCTCCTGCTGGCATAGGCAGCACTCCATGGACATCCTCAGTAACCACCGCCCTCTGATGCGAAACCAGAAGAAGCGGGACGCCAACTGAAACCACGCATGGCAGCACGATGCCTCAGCCTGGATGTCCATTGCGCCTGCTCCCCTCGGGGAACCGCTCCAGAGTCGGCCCCCCCTTCAAAAGGCCCTCCCAGGAGTTGGGGCATGGGGAAACACTGTAGAAAGTTCACTGTTGCACTTTCTTTTTAGTTTGGCTTGTTCACTTTGGCACTGTACACAGTGAGAGATGGGTTAGCTGGGGCCCATGGATGGGAAGACCCAGAGTTTTTGAACCAAGTTGAGATTCAGGCCATGGTTGAAGGGTTTTTTTTTTTTTTTTTTTTTTTTCTTTTCTTTTTTTTTCCTCCTCCTTTATATAGGTTGCTATTTTGTTTTGGTTAAATCATTCTAAAGTCTCATTGTTTAACAGATGGAAGCCATACAGTGCCTTTANTGGCACTGTACACAGTGAGAGATGGGTTAGCTGGGGCCCATGGATGGGAAGACCCAGAGTTTTTGAACCAAGTTGAGATTCAGGCCATGGTTGAAGGGGTTTTTTTTTTTTTTTTTTTTTTTTTTTTTTCTTTTCTTTTTTTTCCTCCTCCTTTATATAGGTTGCTATTTTGTTTTGGTTAAATCATTCTAAAGTCTCATTGTTTAACAGATGGAAGCCATACAGTGCCTTTAATTGGTTTTCCCTTTCCACACTAGCTGCTTTTTTCTGGCACTTTTTTGCCAGTGTTTTTTACTTTTTTGAGATGCAACTACAAAAGCCAGATTTTCATCATGACATTTTTCACAGTTTTAGTTTTCATAAATTTTTACATGAAACAGTTTTAAGGTATGGCATGGAAAAGGTTGAATAGCAATCTACCTGGCGGATTTTTAATTTTGCGCATCTTTTTTTCTTTTTGTTTTCCCTCCATGTTTTTGGAGTGCATTTTTGCCTTATCAGTGTTCTGTTTGGTAGAACAAGAGGTTTGCGCATAACCCTGCAGATCTATTTGCCAATCCAGTTCAATTTCAGTGCGTGCCTCCACTAGGCATTGCTTTTACTGCTCTCGATCAGATTTCAAACCAACTTGATATATTAATCCTGAAATGAGAATGGCCATCGACTGCACGTAGTTTTATTGCACTTTTTAATTTGCACTTTGTAAAGGGGTAGGTTTTTAATCACTTATAATTGTACATCAGCAGGTGTTGTGGGTGTGAGCCCACATGGCTGCTTGTGGAATTTAAAACCATAGACTTCCCTTGAATGTACCAAGAGCCTTAGCAGACTAAATGCAAATGTCACTTTAATCATCCTCTGCTGAATGTCTGAATGGTTAACATTACTTTCAGAACTAAGACTGTCTTCTCTTTTCTCACCATATGCATTCCATGCAGAGCTATTTCCCAAGCTCCTCTGTCATTCTACCTCATTGTTGTCTGCCAAGTTTGCTTACAAAGGTGAAGTTTGAATTTTTGACTGGGCACAATAAAGGTGTTTAAGCATTACTTGTGCTGTGTGACTGTTTCTTTAAAAGGCCTGTTTATTTATTAATAATAGTAATAATAATAATAATTTATTATTTTCAAATGTTTTACATTTTAAACGTTCAAAAATTGGTTATTGTAATGTTCAAGTTGTTACAACAAACGTGAGCCTTTTTAATGAGTTTTACATCAATTACTCCTAGTATCAGTTTTGAAAACTGTTTTGCTGGTTTAATGTTTTGAGCAAACTGTTTTTCCTTTAAGTTTACTTCCAGAACAAATTTACAGATAATTTACTTACCCCGTTGTCATCCAAGACGACAATTTAATGTCTTTCTTCCTTCAGTTGATAAATTATTTCTTGAGGAAAACATTTCGGGAATTACTTCCTTTCAGTGGACTCAATGGAGTTTGAACTTCTAAAATGCAGCTTCAAATGGCTCTATTACAGCAGAAGAAAAAGGGTCTTATCTAACAAAACAATCGGTCATTTTTTTTTTTAAACGAATTGACAAGTTAGATTCCTAACCTCAAATGCTTGTCTCGTCTCTGTGATGTGCGTGCATAGTCTGTGTAATCTAGGCAGGGTTGCCAGGTTTTTACACCAAAACCCGCTAAATTGCTACTCAAAGCTAGCCAATCTTGTTTAAAGTGGGGTCCCCCGTTAAAAATCATGTTCTGGGGAGATAAAATGCAGGTTTTTTTGTCTGGGTTCCCCTGCTAAATTTGCATTTCAGTGGCTAAATATGACATTATTGGGGTTGCTTTAACCCGCGGGCATCAAAAACTACCTGCGGCAGCGGTGTAAAAGTAGCCCAGTTCCGTCGGAAAATCGCAGACTTGGCAACACTGAATCCGCGTCAATATAGTTGGGTATGTTGAAAAACTCCTATCTCATTTTCTTCAACTTCAAAATCATCCTACATTGCTGTTTTACCTTTTTTTTTTTTTGTAAAGGGCGTTTGATGTAGGGCGATTTTGAAGTTGGGGAAGAAAATTAGATTTTTTAGAGTTTTTAGACATACCCTAACTGTCTTGAACCAGAAAAAAAAAGTTCATGCAAACCTAGGTAAGACCAGCGTTTGAGGTTAAGAAGTATATGAATTGTAAATTTGTTTAGAAAATGACTGATTGTTTCACTAGATAAGACCCTTACTGGCTGGGATCGTTAAGAGCCCTTTGAAGCTGCAACTGTAAGTTCAAACTTGGGGGCACTACTGAAGTCCACTATATGGAGATAATTCCTGAAATGTTTTCCTCAAGAAACTTAATTTCTTATCGACTGAAGATAGAAAGACATAAACATCTTGAATGTCAGTGGGGTGGGTAAATTATCTGTAAATTTTTGTTCTGGAAGTGAACTTCTCCTTTAATGCATCCTTGCTAAATAACAGTATTCTTCATTTCCAGACATTTTGAATGAAGTGTTGCTAAGTCTAACTACTTTAACATTGTTGCCACAGGTTTTTGATGTCAGCAGGTTGAAGGGACCCCACTAACGTCATATTTAGCCATAGAATGCGAATTTACCAGGCGAACCCCGACGAAAAATGTTTATTTTACACCCCGTAACGTGATTTTTAATGGGGGAGAAATTGGGCGGGTTTTGTTGTGAAAACCCTGTTTGAATGGTATCATTCTTTTGTAGTATTAGGCAGTTGAACTGTTTTCAACATTCATAAATGATTCTTGAAGGTTTAAATGTAGTTTCAAGATCTGTGAAGCTGATTTGAATTGTGCAAAACTGTATAAGGGACTTTTTGAAGTGGAACTGGTACATACATCCACTTAACATAATGTTGGGGTTCTCTACAGAGGTTTTGTAATGCATTTATTCTACTTGACCAGTAGGTGGAAGTGCTGCATCTGTCAATTTCTGAATGATGATCCAGGCTGGATTTATTACTTCCTCTCTCCAGGGAAAATGTGTAATTTGGTAGTGTTGATTAATGAAGTTAAGACTTAAGGTTTGATTGATACTATAAATGTGTACGAATGTCAGCTTACAGTAGTTCTCAAAGCAGATCTTAAATATAAAAGTGTAGTTCAGTGGTATGCGGAAATGACGGGCCATTAGTGTCTGGAGCAGCCTATAAATGTTCTCATCCTCACTCCATTGACTGGCAGATACATGCCTATGCTGTGTTCTCCAAAGGGTCATGGTTTGTCTATGACCCTATTTACCCCAAGTGGTACATGCCAACTTCACCATCTGGCAGCAAAAAGCATCTTTCTCCATTAATAGCAATTAAAAAGTTTTTGTGTTCTGACTGAAAAAGCCAGACCCTGATAAAACATCTATAGTACGATGAAACAGCATTATAAATGTTCCTTGCAAAAAAGTAATTTCGATTGGCCATAAATGGTAAAAGATGCTTTTGCTGCCAGATGGTGTAGTTACCACATCTACCAGCAGAGGGCACATGGAGCTGTTCTAACCGGCTAAACTAGCTATTTACCGCAAAACCAACCGGGAACTTGAACAGTGCAAGGGACTGGAAGAGTGGTGAAGTGTGTGAACTGGGAAAGGGCCTGCCAGCTGAGTCCGTGTGAATCATCCAGGAATCACAGGTGTGTGGAGGATGACGAGCGTCTGCGTTTACGTAACCTCCTGTTTCTCCTCCCCCTATACACATCCCACTGACACTACGAAAATAACACCCCCGACACCATCTGAAACTCATCTCTTCATCAGGAGGTAATCTGAACACTTGGCATGAGAGATTGGTCCTTGGCACAGCTCATTTAAACTCACACATTAGCATGAAGATTTTCTCACTGACACTTTATGTACACATTAGTATAACATCTGAATGGAGTCAATCTGAGAAACGTGGGCTTAATGTGTTATAGTAGACTGACTCACTTTCAGCCATCCAGTAACAGAGCTGTACTAAATGGATAAATGCTGCTACTGAATGGAGTTCTCTTGTGAAGTGTGTGTTATAGGTATCCTATAATGACGTTAAGAAAAGTTTAACGTAACGTGATCCGTTTATTTTGTGATCTGTCATGTTGTCATAGCCCTTGTATTCTCAGTGTTCATATGTAGTGGTTGATCAAGTGCTGAAAGTGTTATATTGTGCTGCTCCATTTGGATTTAGCTGCTCTAATATTCTGTTGACCTCAATATGAAGCCATATATCACTTAAAGTCCACTTCCAGAGCAAAACATTACAGATAATGTACTCAACCCCTTGTCATCCAAGATGTTCATGTCTTTCTTTCTTTAGCTGTAAAGAAATTGTGTTTTTTGAGGGAAACATTTCAGAATTTTTCTCCATATAATGGGACTGGTACAGTATGGTGCCCCGATTTTGAACTTTCAAAATGCAGTTTAAATGCGGCTTCAAACAATCCCAAATGCGGTCTTATCTAGTGAAACGATAGGTTATTTTTATTAAAAAAGTACAATTTAAATACTTTTTATTCTCAACGCTCATCTTGTCTTGCTCTCTTTGAACTCTGTGTATTCTGGCTCAAGACAGTTAGGATATGTCGAAAAACTCCAATCCTATTTTCTCCCTCAAATTCAAAAAATTATTTCAAAATCATCCTACGTTATTGCAGAAGTACCAGCCTAGTCTTTACAAAGTGAACATGCAAAGAAGATGACTTAGTAAGCAGGAAAGGGTGCAGTATTTAGACAAACTAAAGCTAATAGGCGGTAAAGATACGTACGAGGAATAACAATTAAGATATTAGCCTAATATCTTACCTACCTGACCGGAAATGATAAGAACAACGAAGAATGTTGTCAAGATTATTGCCCTGGAAATCCTGGTTTAGTTTGGCCAATCACAATCCCCTTTGGTTCCTCAGACCTTTTTTTTTTCTTTTTGCACTCTTTTCCTTGATTTTTTATAACTTTTGGCAGTCTATAGTACTCCAAATGTTTATCCCAGTCTGAACGATTTGTACAGCCCGAAACATGACAATAATTTACCATTTTTAGTAGCAATAAGAGTTTCAGTTCAGTGGCATTGTTTATGTTCATTGCCACCAATATGGCTGATGGATGACATGTTGTGAAAACACTCTGACTTCCACTATCTAACTGACTTCCACTATCCAAAATAAAAGTTTTTGTTTACATAATATTTGTGTGTATACTGTCTATATTTATTATGTATATATAAATACACACACATGCAGTACATATTTTGAAAATATTGCCATGTATTTTTCTGTATATATTTATGTTTGTTCAATTGATATTATATATAAATATTTTTTTTATTATATAAACATACTTTTAAAAAAAAAAAAAAAAATATATATATATATATATATATATATATATGCATGTGTGTATATTTATATATACATAATAAATATACGCAGTACACACACATATATTATGTAAACAAAAACTTTTATTTTGGATGTGATTAATCGTTTGACAGCACTACTACAAAGCTAAATAAATATAACCTAGGCTCATTAGAAATATGTGCCTCTACCTACATTTTTGCAAAACTCCACAATGTTCATATAATTGACTGCATTTTCTGGATAAAATGACCATTACTCACACTAAAACAGTTATGATGACCTCAAAACACTTGACGTAGTTCATGATTTGACATTTACTACATATGCATGGCTTTTCTGACATAGTAAACTTGCTCAATAGCTCACCTGGTGCACATTGCACCTTGAGATGTAAAACTTTTTGCTATTTACATACACATTTTACAACTTTTAAAAGTAAGTAACAACTTCAGAAAATGCTTCTTTCTCATGTTTGCTTTTGTGCCTACTGTAGGTTAGGTTTAGGGTAGGGTTTAGTGTAGGTAGTACATTATTTTCAAGCATGAAAGAACATTAAAAAAGAAGTCCACTTCCAAAACGAAGATTCACATATAATGTACTCACCCCCTTGTCATCCAAGATGTTCATGTCTTTCTTTCTTCAGAAGGATATGTTTTTTGAGGAAAAAATTTCAACATTTTTCTCCATGTAATGGACTGATATGGTGTTGAAAAATAATACAATTCATATACTTTTCAATGTCAAATGCTCGTCTTGTCTTACTCTGCCTGGACTGTTTTTTTCCAGTTCATGACAGTTAGGGTCTGTCTAAAAACTCCCATCTCATGTTCTCCCTCAACTTTAAAAATCTATATCGCTGTTTTACCTTTTTTGTTAAGGGTGTTTGATCTTCTTTGCATGTTTACTTTGCAAAGACTGGGTCGTACTTCTGCACCGATGTAGGATGATTTTGAAATGATTTTTGAAGTTAAGTAAGAAAATACGATCAAAGGTTTTCGACATACCCTAACTGTCTTGAGCCAGAATACACAGAGTTCAGGGAGAGCAAGGCAAGATGAGTGTTTGAGAATAAAAAGTATTTAAATTGTACTTTTTTAATAAAGATAACCGATCGTTTCACTAGATAAGACCGCATTTGGGATTGTTTGAAGCCGCATTTAAACTGCATTTTGAAAGTTCAAAATCGGGGCACCATAGCAGTCTATTATATGAAGAAAAATGCTGAAATGTTTTCCTCAAAAAACATAATTTCTTTACGACTGAAGAAAGAAAGAC
>JAHKKF010536956.1:5245-16828 GCA_019740295.1 Labeo calbasu | reverse complement strand
TTCCATAATTTTTTTCTGGCATCCCAGCTGGTGGAATATTTCAGTTTTTTGACTACGCAAAATTACCGTATTTTTACAATCTAGTTATTTTCCGTTATTTTAAGGTTTTTTGACTACAGATTTTTTTGACTATGGATATTTCTCATTATTTTATGTTTTTACTGTATTTTTACGGTCTAGTTATTTTCCATTATTTTACTTTTTTTCTGCTGCCCCAGCTACCAGAATATTTCAGTTTCTTGACTATGTAAAATTATTATTTTTTTTTATATTCCGCTATTTTATGTTTTTACTGTATTTTTACGGTCTAGTAATTTTCCATTATTTTATTTTCTGCAGCCCCAGATGCCATAATATTTCCATTTTTTGACTACGAAAAATTACCGTATTTTTACAATCTAGTTATTTTCCATTATTTTGTGTTGTTTTTTTTTTTTTTCTGCAGTCCAGATGACAGAATATTTATACAACCTAATTATTTTACATTATTTTAAGTTTTTGTTTTTCTGTGGCCCCATATTTCCATTTTTTGACTACGGAAAATTACTGTATTTTTTTTCCCTGTTATTTTTTGTTTTTACTGTATTTTTACGGTCTAGTTATTTTCCATTATTTTACTTTTTTTCTGCGGCCCCAGCTGCAAGAATCTTTCAGTTTTGTAAAATTACTGTATTTTTTATTTTCTGCTATTTTTTGTTTTTACTGTATTTTTATGTTCTAGTTATTTTCCATTACTATTATTATTATTATTATTTTTTTTTTATTTATTTATTTTATTTTATTTTTTTCTGGCATCCCAGCTGCCGAAATTTTTCATTTTTTGACTATGGAAAATTACTCTTTTTTTTTTTTTTAATTTTACGTTATTTTATGTTGTTACTGTATATTTGTGGAATAGTTATTTTCCATTACTTTACATTTTTTTGCTGCCCCAGCTGCTGGATTATTCCTTTTTTTCTTTTTTAACAGTGTAACTTAAAGCACTACATAATTACAAGTTAATATATTTTAAATGTACTAAATTGCAACTTCATCCTTACAAACATCAAATTACAAATAAATGACGTACAAGTCTCACTAGTGATGACATTCAATTATTTCAGTTTATATAAATTCTCATCAGTACACGTTAACCATCTTTCAAAGACAACAGAAGTAATTATGAAATTGCATAAAGATGTAATTAAGTCTTAAGTAGATTAAAAACAAAAATTAACAGTTTAACAACAACAAAAGTAAAACTAATGCAATTAACATACATTTAAATGAATACATTTGCATTTAACTGTTCGCATTTAAGTTCACATTATTATTTCCATAATAAGGATTTTTTAAATGTTTTTTGTTTGAGAATTTGACTACTTACTATCTTAATTAATGCTCCTGGTCTTATTGTGAAAGATTCATCAGTGCACATTAATTAAAGATAAACAATATTTGTTTTTATGATCGTTCATTAGAATTTAATAACTTTCTCCCCCTCTGAAATTAATTTCCTTTTCATTGAGGCCTCATGTTTGTTAATGTTATTTATCCTTTATTTTAGGTTGCTGTTGTACAGCCTTTCTTCAGTTTTACCAGAATTTTAATGCCGGTTAGACTAAAGTCCTATGCAATCCTGTGCACGCTCGCATTCAGACTATATTCTGATATGAAACGCCACTTCACGCATCACATCATTTCCTGACATTACAGAAGCTAAACCACTTGCCACTGCCACTCATCTCGAAGATTTCGTGCGTAATATCCCCTTGTTACTTACTTGACTGACAGCATTTGCTTGCTTTGGATTCTGACAGAAACTAATCGTCTCTTACAGCAGGAGTCGACTGCGAGTTAAAGTGAGGTTTTTAGCACGAAGCGTGAAGCATGTAATATTTCTATGCCCGTTATGTAATTGGCCAAAGGCTGTATGTTGCTTTGTACTATCATTGTTCCACAGAAAGGGCATTAAAACATCCAAAAAAGTTCAGAAATCCTCAAAGGCACTGGCATGAAATAACATACAGAATTACAACAGTTAAAATGTTTTTGAAAGAAGTCTCGTCTGCTCACCAAGGCTGCATTTACTTGATGGAAATACCGTAAATACAGTACAAAAATGTGATATATTATTACAATTCAAAATAGCTGTTTACTATGTGAATGTATGTTAAAATGTAATTTATTTCTGTAATCAAATGTGAATTTTCAGCATCACTACTCCAGGTTTCAGTCACATGATCCTCCAGAAATCATTCTATTATGTTGATTAGCACATTGGTCTCAGCTAATCAATCCAAAGTGCACAATACCAAGTTCATCCAGGCTAATTCAGAGCAATATCCAGGATAGGATATGTGCTATTTTCAGATCCCTGTGTTAATTTTCACATGTATTATGCAGCGGCAAATCCGCTCTAATGACACACGCGTGTGCGCGTCTCCACAGGAAATGAGTGTGTGGATGCGCATCTCACTGATTACAACCAGAAATCATTAATGCAGCCATCCATTAAGCTTACATGTGAAATTAGGATGCATTTGCTCGCTAAAATCGACAGCCACGGCAAAGACACGTATGGCATTTACGCCAAATAATCCCTCAAAAAACTCCACAAATGTCATCGGAAATGCCATCTGTGAAATGAACCTTCACAGGTTGCGGTGTAAGAGAAAAGCAACGTTCATTAGATGCTCACACACTCATTAGGGAGCATCACGCGTGCGCCCTGGTTTAGCGGTTCGCACGATGCCCCGGGGAGCGTTCAAATCCCTCCAGACTTGCAGGTTTTAGGTGTTAAATTTAGCTGTTTGACTAACAGGCCTCCAGCTGTTTGTTATGTGTGTGAAACGAATTGAAGTTAAGGATATATATTCGTCTCTTGGAAATATTAGAGATATTCTGAATACACGCATATTTGTCTATTTTAGGACGTTTCTGGTGGTTCACGACTCAGAAAATGTCGTTTTAAGATTTATTTTGATGTCTATTTAAGACATTCTCTGTCCTTAACCGGTCGTTCGTGACCCAAGAGAGGAAAAATAATGCTGTAAAAAGACGCGTTTGACTTCTGAAGACAGAAACTGACCATCATGTCTCTCTTCAGCCACAGGTCATTAGACTCACATCTCAGCGTCTCTTAGATCCTTAGACTTCTGAGTCTGAGTGACGTTTTAGTGAACAAACCGTCCAAAATCTTTCGGTGTGGAAAAACTACTGAAATGCAAATGTCAGAATGTTGTTCTTTCATGTTTTGATGGACAGATGGATGATACTTACCCTGTAGACGTCCACCAGGACTCTGCTAAGTTAAAACTTGATGTGATTCGTGTTGAAAATGGAAGTTGCTGCTAATCAGATGCAGGTGGCGTGAGGGGGCGGGCTTTCTTGATCTGGAGAGCATCTGATTGGACAGAATTGTTTGAGTGTATGATGTCATCAGAATTGCCCCCCATTGGTTTCATGCACTGAAAAAAAGACGTTTTCTCTCAGAAGTTCCTTTTTTTACTAGTTTTAGTGAGTATTTGCACACTGAATGGTAAATGACTGCAAATATAAACAGTATCTAAGATAATACATTAATTGTTATTATAAATTCATTAAGTCAAATTTGAATCTTAAATTATATGTTTGTAAATATGCTAGTAAATTTCACAAATAATTAAAGAAACAGCAAGTTACACACTGAATTAATGTGGGGGTGGGGCTTTCTCATTCTAGAGAGCATCTGATTGGACAGAATTGTTTAAGTGCATGATGTCATCAGAATTGCACCCCATTGGTTTTCATGCACTGAAAAAAATAAGCTTTCTCTCAGAAGTTTCTAGTCATTTCACAAAATAATTATGAAGAAATGGCATCTAACCTGTTGAGCTAAACGTGAACTGAAATAGTACTTTCTTGTAAAGCACACTCCAATAATCCTTGTATTATTTGAAAAATCAAGTTCCTCCCTGTGTGTTTGGTGTTCACAAAATAAAACCTTTTTAAATTGTACCTAAGATTATTTATACTTAGTGTAAATAGTATCGGTACTCAAATATATAAAAACAGCAAATTCTCCTTTGACAATTAAAAAAAAAAAAAAAAGAGTCATTAATTGAGTCATACATTTTTATGTTAAATGATATGTTCTCATGTACAGCAAGTGTAGAAACAATCTCTTCTAAAGTGCTAGTAAATTTCGCAAATAATTACAAAGAAACAGCAAGTTACACATTGAATTAAACATGAAATTTTGAAGCATAAAAAATATATTATTTTAATCTGTACAGTTTTTCCAAAACACATCTATTTTTTGAAACTTTGCATGTGCATTTATGATAAAAATGTGCATTTTCTAGAAAAATACATTGTTTAACCAGTGTTTCAAGCAGTTTTGATCAAATGTGAAGTTCAATTTCAATTACTTTTCTTAATGTTCTTCCAATTTATGTGATGACATGATGTCAAACCTTGCTGTTTTTTTTTAACAGAAGTGCAATGAAGCACACAAATAACACCTTAAAATTTCACTCAGACTTGTGGCCTAATGTGACAGCTGTGGCCTAATGGTTAGGGAGTCAGGCTTGTAACCGAAAGGTTGCGGGTTTGAGTCCCAGGTCCAGCAGGGATTGAAGGTGGTGGGAGTGAATAACCAGCGCTCTCTCCACCCTCAATACCACGAATGAGGTGAGTCCCTTGAGCAAGGCACCGATCCCCAACTGCTCCCTGGGCGCGGCAGCGATAGCGATATGGCTCACCATATGGGTCACCATACTTGGCCACACGTCACGTCCTTTCCTTTCGTATTGTTTCAAAAGACTTTTTATAGAGTACTTTGATGTGCTCTTTCTCTCTATCTCAAGCACTTAATGGTATAATTGTGAAGCCCTTTTTGCATTTGATGTGTTCCATGTCAGACGTTTGCAGTGTCATTGGGTTTATATGTTCTCTCTGCAAAGAAAACTCTTCTTTATAATCATCAGCAGCGCTTCTGGTCTCCTTAGAAACTACTTTTGTGTTTTTCTCCATCTGCTGACATCAAATTACTGAAAGCAGCAGGATAATACAGAGTTCTCGGAATCGCGTGTTGTTGTAAGCCTGCTTTTCACCTTCCAATCAATTCTCAGTAAATCGTGAAATTTTTTTTAAATGACTTGAGATGTCACATTACAGATTTCAAAAGCAGTGCAAGCATCTCTACTTTATAGTTTTGACAACAGCACTGGATAGTAACTGATTACATGTAATCTGGATTACGTAATCAGATTCCAAAAATGTGATTTTAGTATTAGATAATATTACATTTTAAAATGCTCATAATCAGATTACTTTTTTTGGATTACATGATTACATATTATTCACACAGTAGCAGTAAACTAGATAAAAAAACTTTAAACAAACTTTAAGTTGGCTTGAGAAAGCTGGACCAGAAAGTTTAAAAAAGTTTGAAAAGTTTAAGATCTTTAAGAAGTTTAAAAAGTTTAGAGTGTAAGAAGTTTTAAGTTTGATGGTTTTCAGTCTGAAACAGTTTGAAGTTTAAAGTAGTTTTAAAAGGTTGAAGTTTGAATGTTTTGGAGGCAATACAGTTTCAGATATATATTTCTACCATGATTAGCAGGTTGTTAGCATGTTTCTAACATAATTAGCAAGTTGTTAGCATGTTTCCAGCATGATTAATAAGTTGTTAACATGTTTCTACCATGATTAGCATGTTGCTAGCATGTTTATAGCATGATTATCAAGTTGCTAGCATGTTTCTAGCATGATTATCAAGTTGTTAACAGGTTAGCATGATAAGCATGTTGTTAGCATGATTCTAGTATAATCAGCAAGTTGCTAGCATGTTTCTAGCATGATCAGCATGTTGCTAGCATGATTCTAGTATGATCAGCAAGTTGCTAGCATGTTTCTAGCATGATTAGCATGTTGTTAGCATGTTTCTAGCATGATTAGCATGTTGTTAACATGATTCTAATATGATTAGCAAGTTGCTAGCATGTTTCTAACATGATTATCAAGTTGTTAACATGTGGTTAGCATGATTAGCATGTTGCTAGCATGATTCTAGAATGATGAGCAAGTTGCTAGCATGTTTCTAGCATGATTATCAATCAAGTTGTTAGCATGTTTTTAACATGATTAACAAGTTGTTAGCATGTTGCTAACATGATTAGCCAGTTGCTAACATGTTTCTAACATGATTAACAGGTTGCTAACATGTTTTAACATTAGCTGGTTGCTAACATATTTCTAGCATGATTCTAACATAATTAGCAAGTTGTTAGCATGTTTCTAGCATGATTAGCAAGTTGTTAGCATGTTTTTAACATGATTAGCATGTTGTTAGCATGATTCTTGTATGTTGCTAGTATGATTAGCAAGTTGCTAGCATGTTTATAGCACGATTAGCAAGTTGTTAGCATGTTTCTAGCATGATTAGCATGTTGTTAACATGATTCTAATATGATTAACAGGTTGCTAACATGTTTTAACATTAGCTGGTTGCTAACATATTTCTAGCACGATTAGCAAGTTACTAGCATTATTCTAACATAATTAGCAAGTTGTTAGCATGTTTCTAGCATGATTAGCAAGTTGTTAGCATGTTTTTAACATGATTAGCATGTTGTTAGCATGATTCTTGTATGTTGCTAGTATGATTAGCAAGTTGCTAGCATGTTTATAGCACGATTAGCAAGTTGGTAACATGTTTTTAACATGATTAGCTAGTCGTTAACATGTTTCTAGAATTATTAGCAGGTTGCTAGCATATTTCCAGCATGAATAGCATGTTGTTAGCATGATTCTTGTATGATTAGCCAGTTGCTAGTATGTTTCTAGCATGATTAACAGATTGTTAGCATGTTTCTAACATTATTAGGTTGCTAGCATGTTGTTAGCATGATTAGCAAGTTGCTAGCATGTTTCTAACATAATTAGATCTAACATCATTTCTCAAGCCAACCTAATTATTCATATTTTAGTTCACATGTAGAGACAAGTCTATTTACTGCTAGTATGTGTGTAATGATAGTCCAACTGAAGCGGTGAGTAGTGATGAAATGCAGTTTATTGTAGAATACGTGAATCCAGACAAACAATAATCCAACAACGACTTGATTCAACAGACTTGACTTGAACAGACTTGGCATGGAACAGATGTGGCGCGGCATGAACACAGGCATAAACAAGAACAGAACTCAGCAACAGCAGGATTACACTTCAATACACGACCAGGAACAATGGGAACATGAGGGCTACTTATACCAAACAATAGGGGTCACATGACATGAACAAACCAATGAGCAAACAGACTAGAACAACCAATCAGAACATGACACATTGAAAAGAGGAACCAATGGCAGGAATACAAGAGGGCAAGGGAAGCAAGACACAAACAAGGAACATGGCAAAACTTCAAAATAAAGGACATCAAAACAAGAACATGAACAAAACCCAAACCCCACGTTACAATGTGTAACATGTTGGTAGTTCTGTTTGTTGGCATGAGTCAAAAGAGACAAGCCCCATGTCTTTTTCAATATTCTGATCCAGAGATAGCTCTCATTCTCAATTTAGTACTTGTAATTACATTATATTAAATTTTTTAAAGGCTCATAATCAGATTACAGTTCTCCCTTATTCTTCTTTTTTCTATTAATTTCTACCTTGAGATTCAAAGTTAATATGTTTTCTAATAATTTCTCTATAACAATAAGCCCATTTTAATCTATAAACAAGTTCGGTCAAAAGGAATCTAAAAGTAATCCAAAAGTAGTCAGAATACATTACCTAAAATGAGTAATCTAGATTAAATTACTGACTACAATTTTCATCATGTAATTTGTAATCAGTAATATTTAAGTAATCTACTCAGCCCTGTTTTAAATTAAATATTTACTACTTGGAAAATCTAAAATAATATATAATATATAATCATTTACTTTGAATTAGCAGGTTTGTTTATTGCTACTATCTGAATCCGTACAGATGGACAATACTGAGATGAGCGGAAATCATTGAGGAAAGTTAAAGGAAAAGTCCACTTCCAGAACAACAATTTACAAATAATTTACCCCCTTGTCTTCCAAGATGTTCATGTCTTTCTGTCTTCAGTCGTAAAGTAATGATGGGTTTTGAGGAAACATTTCAGCATTTTTCTTTATATAGTGGACTGGATTGGTGCCCTGATTTTGAACTTCCAAAACGTAGTTTAAACGCAGCTTCAAAGGCTCTAAACGATCCCAGACGAGGAAAAAGGGTCTTATCTAGCGAAACGATCTGTCATTTTTAAAAAAAAAAAAAAAGCTGGTGCAGCACAGGCTCTGGGATGCGCATTCACAATGCTATGAATTAGTGATGGGTCATTCTTGAACGATTCTTTTATTTTGAACGAATCTTTAATGTGACTCGGGAAGAACGAGTCGTCTCGGGGAGTGATTCGTTTAGTCGCGCATGTGCAACGTCCTATTAGGTTCTGTACTGGAATTAATTCACCTGTTTCGAGTCTTCAGGTTTTTCGAGTTGTTCGTTCATCTTATGGGTCTGTCACGTGATGAACGAACGACTCGAACCCGAAAACTTGAGGTGAGCTAATCATAGACTAAAGACCCAGGTAAACAATGAATCTGTTTCTTAAAGCATTATAGTTTTGTCTTGTTTGTAGTGTGATCAACGTTTGTGTAAGCAGTAGATGTGTTAGGGAAGTATCACGTAACATTTGAATTATATTTTGCTAAAATGAACGAAATGACTCAAAACAAGATTTGTTCATTTTGCTGAACGAGACTCAAAGGTCCGAGTTGGTAAAATGATCCGAACTTCCCATCGCTACTACGAATCACATCTAAGTTCATCGTCTGTGTACGAAAAACTCCATCTTATTTTCTCTTACAACTTCAGAATCGTCTGACATTGTCTTTTTGTTAGTAAACAGCGTTTGACCTACTTGCACTTTCTTAGTCTTTGCGCGTTCGCTTTGTAAACACTGGGTCTGTAGTTCTGCGTGACCTTTCGACGTGATTCAATAGTACGTAAACGTGCATCCCAGAACCTGTGCTACATGAGCTTTTGTGCTTAAAAAGTATACAAATTTTTATTTTCCGAATAAAATAACCAATCGTTTCGCTAGATAAGACCCTTCGTCCTCGGCTGGGATCGTTCAGAGTCCTTTGAAGCTGCATTTAAACTACATTTTGGAAGTTTAAAATCGGGGCACCAATGAAGTCCATTATATGAAGAAAAATCCTGAAATGTTTTTCTCAAAAACCATAATTTCTTTATGACTGAAGACAGAAAGACATGAACATCTTGGATGACAAGGGGGTGAGTAAATTATCTGTCAATTGTTGTTCTGGAAGTAGAGCTCTCCTTTAATGAATACTGAGCGTGCAGACGAATACCTGTTAGTCTTTATTATGACCTCTGTGTCTTTCACATTCCATTATGAAGCACATTCTGCTGGATTTCAGCTCTCTGGATAAATAATAATTGTGTTTAGTTGCAGTAGACTGGACTGAGGGTGGCTGAAGTCTTTGATGAAGTGCTTGAGTAAGCCGTCTCAGCCTCATTAGTGCAGATGACAGAAAAATTTAAAATAAAACATGAAAAACACATCTGATCTGATCCTCTTCATGAATTACTCTGGCTTACATTAAATAACCTCAGATTTCAAGCTAAAATTGATTTTTACATTTTCTGAAAACATTAATCATGTTTGTCTGGGAAAAGAAAAACCTGGTTGGTGGTTTCTAGGGTGTTTTAAAATCTCAAATAATGATACTGAAGTTTAATACTTAGTGCTTGATCAAAGTCACTATCCCTAATTGTGTTAATATCATGTTAACATCATGCTAACAGTGTTAGCATGATGCTGGTACATTTTAAGCAAGATGCCAACAATTTTAACACATCGTGCAGCATGATTTTAACAAGATGTTAATATGTATAACATTATGCTAACATGGTTAGCATGCTGCTAGCATGTCTTAACATTTCACTATATGTTGCTGTCATGTGTTAACATGTTTTAGCACTTAGCTAAGTGATTCCATTACAAAATTTGTAATGGTTTTACTGGTTGTAATGGGACTTGTTTCTGGTTCTGTTGTTTTTTTCAGCAGGGTTGACTTGTTCTTATCACGTTTTAAGAATTTTAGCTAGTATTTTAGCATGTTTTATAATTTAGCTAATCACTGTTAGCACGTAGAGACTAGGCTGGACGTAAAATGCGCTTTAAGTCGTGCGTGGAATTTATACCAGTTCCACCATCTCGGCATAGTGCTACGTCTGAGACTAAATTTTACGCCTGGTCAAAGGTAGGCATAAAGTGAAAAGTCACGATTTGCTCAGACATGATTCGTTTTTAATTTATTGCAGATGCCAACTGTAACGTTTATGGTCTTTTCGGACAGGATAATGTGGCCTATAAACAATTATTATGGTGAGGGGTCAAGCAACACATGCAAGCAACACACAAACTTTGCGCAAAAGTTATAAAAGTGAAAATAAAAAAGAAACTAAATTCACATTTACCTCAGGAAAGACATTCATTGTACATAAACTCGATAGCTAAAAAAACTCTAGGAGAGAAGCATTGTATTACATTCATTATATTTTACTTAACCTGTTAATCTGAAGAAATATGACCTCAGACACAAAAACGCAGACATGTTAGGAAATATTTCACGCATCGTCTACGCCTGGTCGTAGTTTTAGCTGGTGCAACAGGTGTAAATATTTATCGTAAAGTTTGAGGTTTCAAAGCCCAGCGTAGGGCTTACACCCAGCTTGTTTACGTCTAGCTGGTGCAACCGGCCCCATGTCTCTACAATGTTCTGATTCAGAGATAGCTCTCTTTCTTTCTTATTCTTTTGTCAATAGAAACCAATAGGGATGCTTTGTACGGTGCTGTAAATGGTTGCTAGGGTGTGGCCAGGAAGTTAAAATGTCATCATTTATTAACTATGACATCTGTGCAAACATCATGCGCCCAGTTGCTTAAAGGAGAAGTCCACTTCCAGAACAACAATTTACAGATAATGTACTCACCCCCTTGTCATCCAAGATGTTCATGTCTGTAAAAAAATTATGTTTTTTGAGGAAAACATTTCAGCATTTTTCTCCATATAATGGACTGATATGGAGCCCCGATTTTGAATTTTCAAAATGCAGTTTAAATGCGGCTTCAAACGATCCCAAATGTGGTTGTAAACGATCCCAGCTGAGGAAGAAGGGTCTTATCTAGTGAAACAATTGGTTATTTTAATTGAAAAAAATACAATTTGTATACTTTTTAATGTCAAACGCTCCTCTTGTCTTGTTCTCCCTGAACTCTGTGTATTCTGGCTCAAGACAATTAGGGTATGTCGAAAAATTTTAATTGTATTTTTTTAATAAAAATAGCCAATCGTTTCACTAGATAAGACCTCTCTTCTTCGGCTGGGATCGTTTACAACCGCATTTAAACTGCATTTTGGAAGTTCAAACTCGGGGCACCATAGCAGTCCATTATATGGAGAAAATGTTTTCCTCAAAAAACTATTTCTTTACGACTGAAGAAAGAAAGACATGAACATCTTGGATGACAAGGGGGTGAGTACATTATCTGTAAATTGT